>CM060949.1:67373066-67450566 GCA_030765055.1 Mantis religiosa
CCAGACTCATTCTGGAGCATTTTTATGCGGCTCTATTGGTGGTAAAAGCTATTTATATGCGTCACATAGAAGCTTTGCAAGTAATTCTATATGTTCGCTCGGAGACGTTCTGAAACATCCTGTATATAATGGCAAACATGAATGTAAAGACTACCATAATACCCTCTTGTATGAAGAGAAACTTACAAGGAGCTAAAGGTTGGCAATCATTATTTTCCTGAATAAGACCATGGAGCTTAGAATGGCCGAACGTTCGAATCTAATTACTTTTACACGGTTGATTGCCGTGAGAATTTAATCAATAACGCTCGCAGTGAAAGCTTTAAGTTTTACATTTAAAAATCTACAATTATAATAGCAGATTATCGTTTCAGCGAAACAATTGCCATAAAATAATTAACCATATATAACATATTTTATATAAGACACAAATAAAATTTAGGAACACATTTAATTAAAAATCTAAATAGGCATAAAAAAGAGTATTTTGCTGGTTCGCCTAATGTGTTCATAGCATTTCAGTAAACTAATTCCTGTGTCTTACCTTCTTCATCTTCTTCAACTTCCCTAGTTATACAATTATCGTGGTGTTAGGGAATTCTTTGTCTTCTACTCATTATGCCATTAGGCGTCGGGTTGAAGAACCTCAATTCTGGATAGAGAAATCCAGCATGGGTGATTAGCTCGATGCCTGGAATGAGAGTAAGAGAAGTAGATGAACGGAGTAAGGGCGAAGTGGATGAAATGAAAGATGATAATGTAGCAATTGGTAGAATAATGGCGAGGAAAACCGGAGATCCCGGAGAACACCGGTCCCTGATCCGTGTTCCACACAAATCTCACCTTGCGGTCACCTGATGTCGAACCTGGGCTGCCTTGGTGAGAGTCAACCGGGTTTTAGCTTCATTAATTCTAAATTCATTTATTGAAAAACAAAATTTTATCTTAATTTTAATTCCATAATATAGTTATTAATCCGTTTACGAAATTTGTCAGTTATCAAAGGAAATGAATAATCATAAATACAATTTTGCTTGTTAATTACGTGTCAATAGCCAGTATCAAACCATTCCACCAAGTGTACCGAATTTCGTCCTCAGGAGTCGTTTTATGTGCCAGTAAATCCATTGACCGGGATGTCGGTTTTATGCAAATTAAAAGCTAACAAAGTGGTATATATGTAAAGCATTTCTAATATTTGCATTGAAATTCAACGTTTCTATATTGTACATTGCTTCTGTGTATGCTCCTCTGTAGATTTTGATCAGCATTACAAACAAATAAAAAGTATTTCAGATAAGCTAGTTATAGGGTGTCTCAAATAGGTACTATGATTACTGGCTACAGCAACAGTAGCTACTGGCTGCAGTACAGTAACAAAGTTATTACAGCATCCCCATAAAGAATAACTTTGCCCACATTTTCTAGTCGGATCATGACAACTTCCATAAGTAATATTTTCAAATACTAATTTCTCTGTCTACTACTTAAATACCCTGCTGTCCGGTGCATTTAATGCATGAGTGGCAGAGAGAAAATTGGCAATTTTGTTGCTATTTTCTGACTTGATTTCTCCGTATTTATTGATATATTCTATTTTTCTTTTAATTTACGTCCTCCAACGTCAAGTCATATCGGACGGTGAAATGATGAAAATGGGTGAAGTGATGCTCATATAAGCCCAGGGTGCATGGTTCTTAGAGTTACCCGACATTCGTCCTTGCGAATAACGGAAACACCCGGGAAAACATTATCCAGGTAACTCACCCTGCCCGAGATTCGAACTCAGGACCTCCTGAATGTGAGGCAGATACATTACCAACTACGCTACCGACGCGTGCTGTATACCTTACATATTCCTAAGACTCGAAGAATTTTCGGCTTAAGTTTTACACAATATACTTTTTTCTCCCTTTTAATTGTGATTACACAGGTGGCCTAATCATGTATCAGCGATATGTTTGGAATCAACTGGGAGGGGCATAATTAATGAAACATGAAACATTTTAAATTAATAAGAAATTAATTTTGTGAAAGCGCCACGCCTTAATCAGATTTAAGAGTACCTCACGCATTGCCTACCTGTTACTGCTTGCTAAGTACAAAGAGGATTAATTGACATTATAAAATCACTTAATCTAATGTTTTCGTAACACTAGTGTATATTTCTTTGTTTATAATTTTCATTTTATTCAATTAAAGGCTTAAGATTGGTTTATAATACACATTTGGATAGAATATATTGATCCAAATGGGAGTTAAGTAGCTCAACGAAGGTTCTCAGAAAGGTTTTGCATATCCTTATTGCCGAATTTTTCGAAAAAGTTCTTTGAGTATAATATTTCTAAAAATGTAGTTACAACATTATGCTGAATTAAATATTTATAGAGTTAAACCAATATTGCATCATCCCTCATTCATTTAAGTAAACCATTTATTGCGGGAAACATATTTCAACTCGCATAATAAGCTGTAGACACAATTGTATTAACTGTGAAATATTGTATTATTAAACATGGTGCAGTAACGGTGGGTGCGGTGCTGGTTCAGGAGAATTCAGGATCCTTTTGATACAGGATCTAAAGACGGAACAACATTATTTTCTGGACTAGCTGGTTATTCTGCGTCGTTGGTAAAGGTGAGCATGAAGGGTCTCTTTCTCAGGATTCAGCGTTTGACCGGAAGTAACAATGCTTAAGTAATAATAGGTAATAAGTAATAGTAATAAGTAATGGGTTAAGTAATAATTTATGACTTTTATCACAAAATATTGAGAAAGCCCACATGGTCTCCAAAACAAACGTTAACATAATTTCAAGAAAAGGGATCAAGAATGTCTACAGTGCAATGGCATGCTACCCTCTATATTCATTTCAACGAAAAATGAGAACAAAACCTGACTTTGCGCATAATTTCAGAATGGGAATGTTTTTATATCTCCAGAAAAGTTTATCTCTTTGGGCATATGGGGTTCTTCAATACTCCCATTCATATGCAATTTGTACCTTCTCTTTTGTTCCATGATAATTTAATAGCAGATTGAATCCTCAATTTTCATAGGATATTATATGATATAAATATTCAACAAAATAGAGGTGAAAGTAATTGGGGAGATGATGAATCTAAATCTACCACTCCAATTCAGCAATTTAGATACTTAGTTTGGATGTATAGCCAGAAATACGTAGAGGATTAATTCCTTTAATTTATTAATTGTGAATACCTATACATTGAGTACTTAATTACGTTAGGATGGCCATAGGTTCCTCTCTTTATAATCTCTGAAAAATTTTACCGTGCTTATTAAAGACTTCCGTTTTGCATTTCGTTCCAATCAAAGTCCATCAGAACAGTAAATGCATTAACTATGTACCGATTCTGATCGTTAATTCCTGTCAAATCAACGCATGAACTAATTGAAACCAATCAGGAACCCCGTGCTGGATATACTTTGGTAAACTTAACTACTACTTAACTACATCCTGTTGTAAAATTATAATAAAGATTACTACAATGTTTTCGAACTCTTTACTAGAAACATCTTAAATGTCTATTAACATAGTAAATAAGAATATTATTGTAATATACATATATATGAAAATTTTATGTTCAATATCCGATGGTTGTTTGCTCGCTCTGAGTTCAATTTACTTAAAAAGTAACCCAATTCCTTCTATATAAGTTTATAGGTAGATTTCATCGATAAAATGTTGTTGTTGTTGACTAATGGCACGGGGATTAGTTGATTTGCATCATTTTTCCCCCTAGCTTCCCAATATAAAGCCTGTAGGTTCCCACTTTTGAGACCAGTACATTTGTCCAAATGGTGTTTGTTCATGATGAGATAATCTTTACAGATAGTACATTTGGGTGTAGGTATGCAGTGTATTTTATAAAGGTGTTCTGCAAGACAATCATGGCCAGTTTCCATTCTAAATAAGGCCACTGCAGTTTTTCTTGGTAGTTTTTGTATGTCAGTTTTGTCTCCAATGTTCTTATAATCCTTGTCTTTTAGTTATCTTCTTCATCAAGTCTCTGCTGTCTTTTAAAATGTAGCTTAATGCTGTTTAATTGTTTATTAATTTCAGTTTGTCTTACGGGTATTATATTTTGAATTGCATCTTTCTTTTTGCCAGTTGGTCAGCATGTTCATTACCTAAAGTCCAACGTGGGCTGGAATCCATTGCAGGGTGACATGATTTCTTGATTCGACAGCTTTAATTAAACTTCTTATTTCTTGATGTTTCTTGTTGTTTTGTTTTTATAATTTACAATTCCATCTATGGCTGATTTTGAATCTGTTAAGATAACTATGTTTTGCTTTATGTACGGTCTGTACAGGACATTCTGCAGTGCTGCTTTTATGGCTGTTAGTTCTCCAACATAATGGTTTGAAGTTTCGTCTAGTGTTAGATACTGTGCAAAATGTTTGCAGTATACTCCTGCACCAGCATCTTGTTTGTTGATAAAGGATCCATCTATATATTCGGAGGCATTCTTTTTCTGGATATCTTTCATTTTCTGTGGCTATTGCTATTGCTCTCATTTCATCTGGTAAATTGTTTTGCTTATGTATTGAATATAACAGGTCATTCTTATAATGTATGTCTATATGTTCTGTTGGGCTTGTTTCCTCTATTGTTGTTATATTTGTTGTTATTATGTTCTTGTATTTTGAGTTATTGTATGTTCTGAAGCTTGTTTGGGTTTTTAGATTGCTTATATTATCTGCTGTGTGATACCATTTGTGTCTATTTCTGTTAACTAGCAGTGTTTGTGCTAGGGTAATTGCTTTTAGTTCATGTTCCAGTTCTATGGCCATATTTTTTGTGAAGCTCTGTAGTATGGCAATTGGAGTTGTTTTCACAGCTCATGTTATTATTGTTAGTGAATTGTTTTGTGAGGTTTCTATTTTCCTTTTGAGTTTCTTGCCTACTGTTGCCAGCATAAAATATGATAAAATGTAATAAAAGTAATTTTCTGGCTTTTTCAAATGTCACGAGATACAATTCGACACACGTTTATTCTAGCACTGCGTTACACATTAAATGTACGGAATACGCATGGATCACCTACTCGTTTTGAACTCTTAGAGTAGATTGAGTAATAATCCACATTTAGTGACGAGGAAATGACAAGGAAAATGTAAATGGGATATTATATTAAATGGAACAAGATTAGTGCAACCTCCTAGATGCTGGTGTATATAAATTGTAATCCGAACAATGGTAGTACTTGAAAGAGTAGAGCCAGACTGAAAAATTCAATGCCATAGCCGGGATTTGAACCACGGAATTCCCACTCTCCGTGCGGTTGCTCTAAATCACTGAGCTACTATGGCCAACATGCCGACATGACATTAAATTCTCCAACTGACTCGTATGTTTCCCGGTAGACCACTAGTGGTTCTCATATGCTATGAGACACGCACCTTTCATGGCGACTTACTAAGCTGTAAGTAGCTTAGCCTACACACGGCTGGAGTGGAAGAAATGATTACTTCCATCAATTTACGTGGTTTAACTATGAGGCCTGGGACTTAAGTACAGCAATTAGTTTATTAAATTGCTATGAACACATTAGGCGAACTAGTCTCTCTTTCTTTTTATGCCTACTTAGATTTTTAATTAAATTCATTCCTAAATTCTATTTGTGCCTTATATAAAATATACTATATATGCTTCATTATTTTATGGCAATTATTTCTCTGAAACGATAATGTGTTTTTACAAATGTAGTTTCTTAAATGTAATACTTAAAGTTTTCACGACGGGCGTAATTGATTATATCTTCACGGTTGATCAGCCGTGTCAAAGTAATTAGATTCGAACTTTTGGCCATTCTAAACCACATGGCCTTTTTCAGGAAAAGAATAATTGCCAACCTTTAGCTCCTTGTAAGTTTCTCGTCATACAATATGGTATTATTGTAGTCTTTACATTAATGTTTGCTATTATATGTAACGAGAAATATAGGGAATTGCCAATATTTATCTCACACAGACTTAAAAGTTTATCTGCTTCTTCTAGGGCATTGAATTTTTCAGTCTAGTCTGGCTTTACTCGTTTAAACCTTACCCTGCACACGCCTGTGTGGAAGAAATTAATATTTCCATCAGTGGTAGAACTGTTGCAAATAGAATATTAGCCATGGCTGTAACGAATAATTTGGATCTAAAGAGTTTTACAATTAAATTGGATTTTGTTACATATCCCAGTTCGGTTTAACGACCATGAATGCTATGCTGATACATACATGCCACAGTTGTGGATACATCAGTGTATAAAAACAGGAGTGGACTTTCCGAAATGTCCTAGAAACAATGCTCTATATTATCCATTGTGGTGTAAGTCTATCTGCATGTAGGAGGGAAGGAAAGGGAAAGATGAATGTGAAAATTCAGCAATCGTTAAGTATTTGTACTTCACCTCCACATTACCAGGGACGAACTTGGTCGTTAAGTGCATAGCATACATGCATAAGGTTTACAAAATAAATTTCCGATATCTTATGATAAAGGTGACATGCCATACAGTCTATAGTCAGAATTGAACTGTGTGTTTCATCATTTATGAACTCAAATTTCAATTCACAAGCACTAAGGAGAATGAAATTACTTTTACTACATTTTTATTAATAAAAGGTCATCAATTTACGAGGGCTGTTCAATCAAGAATGATCACAATTTTCTTTTGACACGTACCTTTACTCATCCTCATAATTTTGATGGTCCTTCTCAAAATAGTCTTCCCTGAATGCGATGCACTTGTCCCAGCGTTTCTGCCAGTCTTCAAAGACATGTTGGATACCATTTTTTAGAAATCCTTCAAATTCGCCTCCGCAGCTTTCACCACTGCTTCTGATGATGGATAATGCCTCCCAAGAAGACGTTTCTTCATGTTAGGGAATAGAAAAGGGTCACATGGGGCTAAATCCGAACTATAGGGAGGGTGAGAGATGTACTTCACGTTCACTTTTGCAAGATATATAGCAACAACATTGGCAATATGCGGCCGCGCATTATTGTGGTGCAGCATCCAGCCTGCTTCACGGAAATGTGGTCTTGTGTGCCTGATATGGGCTTGCAATGTTTTCAGGACATCCCTGTAGTATTGTCCAGTTACTGATGTGTGTCCAGGTACAACATGCTGATAAACCATGTATTATCATGGTTGGTGATGTAAGAGATTTCCACAGTGAGCTTTACTATTTGCTCTCAGGATCAAAGGATATAGCCAAGTTCCATCAGCAGTGATTACGTTTGAAAGAAACTCCGGATCTTTCTCTAATATCAACTTTAACTGCATGTTACCTCCATTGCAGCGGTAGCCGATATTGAACATGTCTGAACTTACCTGGTTCTCACAGGCAGGAACCAGGAGTACCAACAATGAAACTACTACGGTGTGTTTGTTTCACATTGAGCTAACAGAATATAATGAAATTGAATTTTAGTGCGAAAATTTATGACCGTAAAAAAATTATGATCATTCTTTATTGAACAGCCCTCGCAGAAAATTATTGAAGCGCTTCCCTGGTTAACATTCCTTCAACGCTTAGCTGATATGCCTTTGGCATCAAAGTCTTCCTACCAAGCTAATAGATAATCAAAATATAAGCAAATATTATAAAATGTCCTATTAAACATACGTAATAATCCATAACCTCCTAACTTAAGTAAAACTTCTGATAAAATCATAAATCCCAAAACAGCAGCTTTAACATATTTGTACCGACTGCGCTAAGGCGTAATTGGCTTTTGTTTTTAAATTGTTGTTGTAGATCCCTGCAGCAACGTGGGACAACCACAGCACCATACGAACGTACAAAAACTTCTGTTCCAAAATGGCTTTCCAACCTGGGACTTCGAGATAGTCAACGTACCGCATATTCCACCATAATTCCTGCTATACAATAGAACTTTCAAGTCATTGCAAAGTGGCTACTCGTAGTTATTTGGCACTATGATTCCACAGAAAGATCCATACCTTAGCTTTAAATGTATAAATGAGAGTTGTGTGAAGAAGTCAAACCTTTAAGTAATTGTTGTAAGCATTCAATCACTTTTTAATGTGCAATAGAAAAAAAATATTGTACAGCATAGGTACACAACTTTGTGTTTAATCCTAACATAAAGGTGCCACCACAGAAGCTACTCAAAACTTCGAAAACGCAAAGCAAAACTTTGCATAGAAGTTCGTTGACAGCGCACATGTTTGCAAAGTTTGGATAAAATAGCGCGAATATTCCCTCCAATCACAATCGCCGGCGGAGTAATACATTTTCCCGCTTTATTCACATCTCCTCGTGGGAATTCATAGGTTTTGCGCTGACTGGGACTAGGAATAAACAGCAAAAAAAAAAAAAAAAAAAAAAATATGATGGTATTTATTAGAGAATCGTCACTGAGGAAAGGAGAGGAATGATTCATAGGACATCAAAAGGTTGAAGTGGTAAACGAGTATAACTATTTGGGTGTAAGGATGTGTAGCAGTGGAGGATGGCAGCACAAGCCAGAAAATTGATAGCTAATGGCAGGGCAGGGGTAAGAATATGTGAACATAAACTGGAGATATCAGTTAAATGGTCGTTGAAGCGAGAACAATATATGCAGTGGAGCTTTTTTTATTTAATTTACGTCCTCCAACGTCAAGTCATATCGGACGGTGAATGAAATGGGTGAAATGATGCTCAAATGAGCCCAGGGTCCATAGAGCTTACAGTTGCCCGACATTCGTCATGCAGTGGAGGTATGGGGAACTTCAGAGATAGGAACACAATTAGACCAAATGTACGGATTGTTTTACAAAGAACTACTATGGCTGCCAAAATCGCCACAAAAAGAATTGGCATTACTAGAGCTAGGTAATACAAAAAGGAGAGGAATAATTAACACAGAGAATATAGCTAAATGTCTTCTCTCGGAGGAACAAAGTGGATTTAGAAGAGGCAGATCCTGTGTAGATAACATTTTTGTTGTTAAACAACTAATTGAAAAACTTAGGGAGTTTAATAAAGAAACGCATATGGCGTTTATTGACTTTGAAAAAGCCTTCGATAGGGTAAACCGATGCAAAATGTGGCAAATATTGGAAGAACGATAATACCCACAACAATTAGTAAAAATAATACAATGCTTCTACTTCCAAACAAAAATAAATGTGAGGAACAATAGTAAAATTTCTAAAAAAAAATTCTTACTATTCAGGGTGTCAGACAAGGCTGTACTTTATCACCTACATTTTTAGTATTTATATTGACGACCTAGTGTGTAAATGGAAGCAGCTAGTGAATGTAGGTTTTAAATTTTCAAATAAAAACTTTTTAATATATTATTGTTTGCTGACGACTTAGTTATTATAGAAAACAGCGAGTCTGTCCTGCAAAAATCTATTTTTAAACATAGTGAGCTTTGTAAGCAATAAAATATGAATTTTTTATAAGATCAAGGTAATAGCATTCATTGGGAAAGAGGCAATTAGAACAAAAATAGTTATAAATAATCGTTGCGTTGAACAGGTAAGCCATTTTAACTACTTGGAACTGATGTTAGTTATGACAAGGAATATGATGTCTACAATAAAATATGCAAATTTCAAAGAGTGTCTGGAACAATAAATGGAACGTTTAAAAACAAAATACGTAAAGAAACAAAATTAAAGTTCTACAAAGTTATGGCTGTACCTATACTGACGTACGGAGGTGTGACTTGGACGTTAACTAAAAAGCAACAGAGTAAAATACAGGCTTCAGAAATGTAATTCTTGAGAAGTGTGAAAGGATGCAACGAAGAGGGACTTAATAAGAAATGAAAATATAAGAGAAGAGCTGGACATTTTAGTATGAATGATATGTTAAAGATCTCAAACAAAAATGGAAGTAACATGTTGAAAGAATGTCAGATAATAGACTTACAAAAC
Source organism: Mantis religiosa (assembly GCA_030765055.1). NCBI lineage: Eukaryota > Metazoa > Arthropoda > Insecta > Mantodea > Mantidae > Mantis > Mantis religiosa. The sequence goes on from CM060949.1 coordinate 67,382,987, forward strand.
AAATATTACAGTATCATCCTAAAAGTAGGAGATCGGTGGGCAGACCCAGAAACGATGGCTGGAGGACTTCGAAGGCGGAACAGGCACCTGATTGCCTATGCCATGAAGTGAAGAAGAAGAAGAAGAAGAAGAAGAAGAAGAAGAAGAAGAAGAAGAAGAAGAAGAAGAAGAAGAAGAAGAAGAAGAAGAAGAAGAAGAAGAAGAAGAAGAAGAAGAAGAAGAAGAAGAAGAAGAAGAAGAAGAAGAAGAAGAAGAAGAAGAAGAAGAAGAAGAAGAAGAAGAAGAAGAAGAAGAAGAAGAAGAAGAAGAAGAAGAAGAAGAAGAAGAAGAAGAAGAAGAAGAAGAAGAAGAAGAAGAAGAAGAGAAGAAGAAGAAGAAGAAGAAGAAGAAGAAGAATAAGAAGAAGAAAAGAAGAAGAAGAAGAAGAAGAAGAGAAGAAGAAGAAGAAGAAGAAGAAGAAGAAGAAGAAGAAGAAGAAGAAGAAGAAGAAGAAGAAGAAGAAGAAGAAGAAGAAGAAGAAGAAGAAGAAGAAGAAGAAGAAGAAGAAGAAGAAGAAGAAGAAGAAGAAGAAGAAGAAGAAGAAAGAAGAAGAAGAAGAAGAAGAAGAAGAAGAAGAAGAAGAAGAAGAAGAAGAAGAAGAAGAAGAAGAAGAAGAAGAAGAAGAAGAAGAAGAAGAAGAAGAAGAAGAAGAAGAAGAAGAAGAAGAAGAAGAAGAAGAAGAAGAGAAGAAGAAGAAGAAGAAGAAGAAGAAGAAGAAGAAGAAGAAGAAGAAGAAGAAGAAGAAGAGAAGAAGAAGAAGAAGAAGAAGAAGAAGAAGAAGAAGAAGAAGAAGAAGAAGAAGAAGAAGAAGAAGAAGAAGAAGAAGAAGAAGAAGAAGAAGAAGAAGAAGAAGAAGAAGAAGAAGAAGAAGAAGAAGAAGAAGAAGAAGAAGAAGAAGAGAAGAAGAAGAAGAAGAAGAAGAAGAGAAGAAGAAGAAGAAGAAGAAGAGAAGAAGAAGAAGAAGAAGAAGAAGAAGAAGAAGAAGAGAAGAAGAAGAAGAAGAAGAAGAAGAGAAGAGAAGAAGAAGAAGAAGAAGAAGAAGAAGAAGAAGAAGAAGAAGAAGAGAAGAAGAAGAAGAAGAAGAAGAAGAAGAAGAAGAAGAAGAAGAAGAAGAAAGAAGAAGAAGAAGAAGAAGAAGAAGAAGAAGAAGAAGAAGAAGAAGAAGAAGAAGAAGAAGAAGAAGAAGAAGAAGAAGAAAAAGAAGAATCGGGGTAGGGAAAAATCTACAGATCAATATGACAAAACTGGTAGAGAAGGCATAGCATGGATGAGAATAGGAATATTGTACTTAAAAGGTTTTGGAAGTTATGAGGTAGGGATATGTGAATTTTGTGGAGATGAAGAGAGCACTGTTCACTAGCTGATAGGATGTAAGGAGTTAACAAATTGCAGGAGAAAAATATGGGATAAGAAATGGGACAGTGTGAGCAAAGATATATGGGTGTTCCGCATGCTAACGGTGTTGGGAGAAAAGAAAAATAGATGTATAGGAGAATACTTATATAGATTAAGGGAAGAGTCCATTCGGGCAAAAGAAGGGAAGGTCAAGAAGAAATGACACCAAGCTGCTCAGGAAAATCAAAGGCTTATGGCCAGGGATCTGAGTCAGCGAGTAAATTTTGAGTCATCAAAATTAATTTGTTTGTACAGGATGTATAATACTGCATGTTCAATGTTAAAGTTATTGTAGTTAAATTGTAATGGAAACTGTACAAATAAATATCATATCATACGTCTCCTCAATAAACTAAGGACGGCGCCGGTGTATATGCTCACATTACCGCAGGTCACCTCGTTCGGATATGCGTTTATCATAATTATTGCACGTAGTTAAGCATAAACATTTACTTTTATATTCTATTATATTGGTATCCGCTAAGGAAATTCTATTGATTTTTCTGTAATTGTTTTTATTTTCACTTTAAAATAAAGCTAGCTTAGCGAAATATATGAAATGTTATTACATTTCTGTGCACCCTGTACAAGTCAGAAGGTAAACACTGGTTGCTGCTTTCCTTAGAACTCTAATTACTGTTGGTTATTTTGTTTTGCTCATACCAATCACCGGTAGATTTATGACGCCGGTAACACGCAATCTCTCTCCTAAGTGATATGAGACGGTGATAAAATTAATTGGATCTCTAAGGAAATTAAGGAACACGTCTACTTAAAGGACCCTGTTTGACACCCGATTAATAGCTCTAAACCAAATATGCAAACATACTTTGGTCAGGCGCGGCACAGTTCAAAACGACGAGCTTCACTGCAAAGAAAATAACACCGTGCTCAGCTCAGAGAAAAATGTTGCAAGCAATTAGGATGAATGTGCTCCAAGACCTACACCGTAATCTTAGGGTTTCCTTCATGGCCACATTGGTAATTTTACCTTGCCAAGAGCTAGCTAACTTTTCGCTTCTTTTAAATACTGCGGTCTGAAAAATAGTTTGTATTCTGCAGGGATTATCCGTAATTAATTCATTATTTTCAGGTTATTCCAAGGATTATATTGCGTAGGCTTTCACGGTCCACAAGCCCAGATAATAACTAAGTTATGCCAAGAATGTTTGCTAGCAACAAACTGATTTTTTCAGGTAAACAAACTCATTTTTGCACCTGTTTTCCTTGTTAGTGGTACTACATTATGACATCACCTTTATTAGCAAGGTTTTGTTTACCAGTTGTACGACTTAACCGCAGTAAAGTATGGAATTGATACATAGGTCTGCATATTTTGATCATGGCATCACCGTAAAAGAAGCGAATTTAAAGAAAGAAAGGAATTTCTTCCTTATCATTTCTGAAAACTGTATATAATACTTCTATCTTGAATCAGTGACCTAAAAGTTCAAACATGATTGACTAATCGTGTAAGGCATTAACCAAAATTAATATTGATTAAAAATATATTTCTTTCGCGTGATTTTCTATACCTAGTGTAGCTTATTGTAATTTTGTGGGTTCGTAAAACTAAAGGTCTAGTTTGCAGTAATTCAAAATGCTTTTTATTACAAGTCAAAAGCCGCCTTTTACAACCCTACCAGCAGCGGAACTACGTAACATACACAAACGCTCAAATAATACCATGCTATCGCTTCTCTTTCCCTTTTATTACAGAGTTCTGCACTTGATTCTGTTCCAAACGCCCTTAAAAGAACCAGTAAACTTTTCTCTTCCATCTCAGTCCTCATAGTTTGACGATCCATATCCTCAAATCTAGATCTAACTACCTTCCATACTCCTCATGCTAAGCTATGTCTATTCAGCCATATATCACGTAATCCACCCTTTTCCAAGTGTTCTTTTACTGTTTTCAAAAATGTTCCTTGACTGGGATGCTTTTATGGGAAACTGAGACAGCATTTAATGAAGCTATCCTCTTGCAACTACAGTATTCTGTACCAATACTTAACTGCTCATTCCATTACTATTCCTTTAGCGCTACCTTTTTCCAATTCTAAAAGTACTCTGACATTTGCTGAATTCTGGGTTACGCCCAACACAAATTTACAGTTTACTTTTAATACAAGATCCATTTTTAACTACTCATGTTCAACCCCCCATATTTCCCACACATACCCCTCCCTAGACGCTACAGCCTTTCAAACAGAACACCTTCACCATTGGTGCATCTAATAAGCATTTTCTCAGTAAACCCAAAATCTTGATATCAAATTTTCGGTAGAATATGGTTCCCTCTTCAGTAATAGAAAAAGTAAAGTAGTGCTGCTCTCTTCCATTTGAAACCCGATCCGCAAAATAAAGACATTACAGTAACCATACCACTAGCTAAGGACTATAACTATACCAAGTACTCTCATCTTTTATGTATTCTTCACTTTCTTCAGTTTTTGTGAAAGTATTCAGCAATAACTGAACCTCAAAAGACAGCACGGTGATGTATTAGGAAGAAGTCATATCGTTAAATCTGACGGGTTTGTTTTGGTTGGATAAATAATAAATCATCTATTGGAAAACAACATAAACAGTTTTTGTACTGTGATTTGTAAATAACTTGGTCAAGACCATTTTGTTGGAAGAGCGTTATTAGGGATAGACATGAAAGGTTAATACATGGTAAAGAAAACCTGAGCTATAAAGATACTCCCTTCCAGATCATTTGCGCACTTAACCACATGTGCCGCTATTGCTTTTTTTTTTATCACTAAAAACATGATATAAAATTTTATGTTATCTTCCTGTGGATAGTTCTGGTACATACTCATTAATGCGAACTACTGATTTGCCCTTTTAGCATTTTAGTTTATACATAAGTAGGGAAATATGTAAATGATCTGTATGACTTGTCAGGTGGTGTGCTAAATAATTTCCAACAGTGTTTTTTCCTTCGGAAACCTCATTTCAGTAGAAAAATAATTGTACGAGTAATTATAGAAAAAATTAGACAACATTCTTCAGGAAATAACTGTTCCATTCCTGCATTAATTCTTATGTACATTAGTTTTCTTTATCTTTCAAATGATTTTTCCAGCGGCTGGTTTCCTCTTCGAAACTTATGAGTAACTATTCTCCCGCAGTTTCAGAGGGGATTTAATACATGAATCTCCAGTTTGACGGTGTGTTCTCTACTGTACAATTAAACTACCCATTTTCATTTTACAGTATTAGTACTTAAAGAAACATAACTATGAAATATCAGCACATAATTATTTAAACAAGGCAAATACAAGTGCTGTAAGGACCGAGGTTCAGAGTGTAATTCTATCCTGAAAAGGTAATCTGTGCTAATATGCATTGCATATATACTTGGTGTTCAAATTTATCAAACATTTTCGATAACCAATTGAACTGATAGCACCGCTGTTTAAGAAAGAGTAACCCCGCATAATCCTTTTGTGAAGTTCCGAAGAGTTGAAATGGAGGGTGGCACAGACCGCCGCGGCGGAGGGAAATTTAAAAAACAAATCTTCATTTGATACAAGTTGACAACTACATTTCTTGCAACTGGAGAAGATATATTAAGATACAGTTTTACGATCTAATTCAGTGTAGCAAGATGTACAGTAATCCAGTTTATCTGTTAACGAGGCTTAATAATATCTATCCCTTTCGTAATTTCCCATATTCTTTCTCTTTCGACCTTTCAAAGTTTATAGCTACCTCCGCCTTCCTATAACTATGTCAATCATACCTGGAAATGAGTCGGTCAAAAGAAAATGCAGTAATATAAGACAAATGAATTTGTTCCTACTCAAAATACTTGTCATTAAAATTTATAATTTCACCTTCTTTGTATGCTTTCTTTGCCTCTTAAACTTGAGCAAAATTTGGTAAAGCTGGGACAAAAGTTTTTATGTCCTGACCAAAATTAAAACACAGTACACCATATTCTTTGAATAGGATGCAACAATGTCATCTGATCATAAACAACTATGTCCTCAAGATAAATAGTAATAGTAATTGAAGGCACTGCTAGATTTTAAAATTTACGGCACTGGTATGCATAATTCTTCTCTGCTACCCCAGAAATGCTGCAAAGACAATATTCCCTATCAGAAATTAATCATAAATAAATGTACAATTTTCAGATCAAGTTGATCACCCAATAATCCATCACACAATGAAAAGACACACCACCGATTTAGGTAAACCAAGTATTCAAAACTGTTCTATTTTTATTTCTATACTAGGTAAAGTAAGTAAAAAGTATTGTATGCACTCAAAAATTCGATATGAAGATTTAAACGAAATATTTTGAAATTATTATAACTCAAAAACGAAAAATACTTCAATACAATACATAGTATTTAAGTACAGCATCTTCCAAGAATGACTTACGAAGATTTTCAAGAAAATTATCCACCTCTGAATATACTTTACATGGAGCACTTCGTGAAACTTTTGATTTTCTCAAAAATGGTTCTAACGATCTTGATTAAAATATCTGTTTAAGATACTTTATGACAGATAAAATGTCTATGATAATTGTTTGGGAGCGTCCTCAGAATTTATCTTAATATTTTATGGCTTGCATAACTGGTAACCGTAAGAGATAAATAAAATTTTACTACGTAAAAATTTATATGCCACTTCAAAACACATTTTTTTCTCTAGTAGAGTCATTGTTTCCTAAATGTTCGTTGTTATTTGTTTGAACTTTACAAAAATAATACTTTTCTCAAGTGACAAATTATTTTTTTAACCCTTGGCCACACAACACAATATTCAAAGTCATGACATAGCACCAGTTCTTTGATGTTTTGTCTGTGGCTTAAAGTCTACTGTATTTCCATATTACCTTCGTACATACAGCTCAATTAGCAATAAGATGATTTGTGCAAACGTTTATCTCAATATGATGAAAATAGAGAAATAACTGTTTGTAACAATATTTTGTACTAGAGTAAAGAAAGTCATAAAATTACAACATAAAAGAGCTTTTCAATAGATATATAACAAAGGTACAGAAACGCCACTTACAGATGTATGGCATTTATCAATATGCTATCTATGTGTACTATATCAAAAGGCGTATACATAACTAAAGTCATTTACGCGCATCGTATCGACTGAATGTATTTACATACCAACAAAACAGCGAGCAAAATGCCACTCTTTCAATTAAATCACTAACAATAAATTAGATGCCATAAAAACTCTGCTAGGTACATTTACCTCATGTCATACAGAAGCAATTAACAGCAGCAAGGTTACTGAGAAATCACTGAGGCCATCTGTCTGGCTCAAAATGAATCGTTTATTAAAGAATCTTCGCGATATAACCTACAACTGAAGCGAGGTTAAATATATATAAATTTATCACACAACTCGGTTCAGCTCTTTCGTCATGGCTGCCGACGTCGATAGAATCTCAAAACATAAAGGCAGCTATCTCCGTTCCTTGCAATTTTGGAGCTTCTGATTTGTCGTTTTCGTTCCCTCCAACCCATCCTTGATTGCGCTTTTAAGGGATTTTGGATTTTCTCTAGATTTCAACGATATCTGAAGCAAATGGAAACTAAAATAAGGTGTTTTCTAAACTTGGTAATTTCCTCGTAAATATCAATAGTTGCATCACTCTGTTGTACAACATATGAAATTAAGTTTAGAAAATCATGTTCAAAATATTTTATTAATTTCATATTACACAGGTTAAACCTGCCTTCTTTCTAGGTACACTTTAAAATACACCACCAGGTGTTTTTTTTAATTTTTCTTATATGATTTGATTATTTTCTCATCTTAAAATATTTTAAATCTACATCATTATTTCGCTAATTCTTGTTGTTTCTCAAATAATTATTATTGCATTATTATGTTATATCGTGGTTTGTGGATATTTTATAACATCTAATAAATGGGTAGATCAAACTGCTGTGATTCCTTTTTAATGCCCATCCGCGATTGGAAGTAGCTAATATCCTTTCATGATTTTTGAACTTAAAATGTTGCACAATGTATTAAGCATGTTAAATTACATTCAATAGTTTATTATCCCTTACGTAAAATGTGTAAGTTATAAATGTGAAATAATAATTTATTTCCTTTGGGATTCTGCGCCGTACAATTCAAATTCTTTGGATAAAAACGTGCAAGTTCTTACTACAGAAATCTATGTAGAAATAAAGTTTGTAATGTTTTCAGAAGAAACAACATTAATAAAAATTAATGAGACAATCTGAAACAATTGTGACTTTCGTACACTGAAATATACCGAAAACGCAGTCCGATTTAAAGGACCAAAATTTACATATAGGTGCATTTTCAGAAACACTCAACTCGAGCTATTTATATATTAGCACAATAAAGAGAATATCAAATCCCATCTATTCACAATGTGAAGATAGTCTTGCTATGATCGCGGGTATGCTTTTACACAACATAAAATATAAGATAAATGTTTTCTTGTGTAGCTCATTAAATCTCATCCTTGCATTCTTAACAAATAATTTGAACTGAACATGAAATTTGGAATTTCATTAGGTTTGTTATTCTAAATTCCTGAGATATAGGTGCCCTCTAAACCTCTATACAAGATTTTGTTCTTACTTCCTGTGCAAGAAATATGCAGTATCGCTCTCTGGCGTTAAAGACTGTGTAATCTGGATGACCATGAATGAAACACTACATGTTGACTGATAATGCTTTCACAGCGTCAGCGAATGCCTGTCGTGTGTGACTGGGTAGGAGTAATCCCATTACCCGTTCTTGTTGTTTGCCATCGAGAGAGGAAAAACTGAACATTGATGTCATGAGTTGGAGGTACCCCCATTGCTGCACCACTGTTGTACTCAGAACTGTTCGATTTCAGATGATCTGTAGAATTCAACTTCGACGGTGTTCTATTCTTAGGATTTGAGAAACTTCGATTATCAGAATATTTCTTCCTTGACTAACAGGCTATAAAAGGAGTTGCAAAATCCAACCTCGGACAGTTGCTAGTTATGGGTTGACGAGTGAGTACCCATGTGAATTTGTGAGAAATTTGTCTATGAGCGGTGAACGGTGAATTTTATTGAAAGTTTTTCAGAGTCGCCAAGCAGAGCAGTGTAAAAGTTTAGTCGACGGGTAATGAATGTTAAAGTCTACAGGGCCCACCTTGGTAGCGTAGATGGTAACGTGTATGCCTCACGTTCAAGAGGTCTCGAGTTCGAATCTCGGTCATATTGAGTTACTTGGATAAGGTTTTTTCCCGGAGTTTTTATCTTATCCTTAAATACGAATGTTGGGTAACTCTAAGCTCCATGGATCCTGGGCACATTTGAGCATCATTTCACCCATTCCATTCATCGTCCGATATGACTTAAAGTTGGAGGACGTAAATTACAAACAAAATATAGTCTACAGGTTTGTTCAAATAAAAAGTTACGAAACCGTCAATTAACTAAACTGGTTTCAGTGTGAATATACCACTCTTGCGATAGCATACTGAGACATCTAAGGAATCGAATGTAGCTTTCGATGTTTATGCATGACACAAAAAAGAAGCAGTCACTATCCAATTGAGGCAGCAGTACTGGTGAGGATATGGCGATAACACTGTAAAATACGACGATTTAGGAGCGGAGAGGAGGTATCGGGTTTACGACTGCAGAAGGATTTGAAGCGGTAATTATTCACTGCCGCATGGTGGCAGGAAACGCAAAAGACTGTACCCGACAAATCGGTTAGAAGGTGCCCGTTTTAGTAAAGGGCAAGGGTGTTAGTGTGAGGACCACAGACAAGGCCAGGCAAACATGGTATTCACGGCCGAACTCATTAACAAGGTAAACGACCTGATGAGAAATGATTGGCGCGTCAGAATGACAATGTTGGCAATGATGGTGCGGCCACCATTGAAATATTGTGGACGATTGGGCACGGCAGGTTGCGTTGTTGGAAGGTGTGTGCCCAGTGGGTACCGAAGAAACTCAGGAATTGCAAAAGAAGTTGCGTATGGTTCTAACACTGCAACATCTGTTTAGGTATCATGAAGACCCCGCTTTCCTGGAGCGGATCGCCACTGCCCTCACTTCGAGCCAGAGACAAAGCGGGCAATGGAAGGATTCCCTTCACTTCCCTAAAAAGAATCTAAAGCTGGGACCCCAGCAAACAAAGTGATGTTCACAGATTTCTGTGACGTACTCCATAGCCTATGCAAGTCCATCAAGAGTGCTTGGGCTGTCCACGGAGGGAGTGATTCTGCTCCACGATAAGCAGCGTCCACACCTCTCCAGTGTCACACAAAGTGTACTGCCCAATTTCAATGAGAGCATTTTGTGCATTTGTCCTATAGCACGGACATGTTGCCCTGAGACTTTAATCTGTTTGATTCTCTATAAGAAACACCACAAAAAGAAATGGTTCAACTCGAACGACGAACTGAGGAACACACTGGAGGGCTGGCTCGGGTCACAGCCAAAGGAATCCTAGGATCAAAGAATCCTTTAACTCGTAGCTTTTCATTTGAACGCCCCTTGTATAATTGTACTGATCAAAAGGTTATTATCCTGCTGCTCAAAACGTTATAAGTTTGCTGCTCAAATGGCAATCATGGCTTTATCTTTGTTGATAGAAACGTATAAAATAACGCACTGATTACGCCACGTGGACACAACATCTATCTGTCATTTGTGATTGATTCCTGCGAATTCCATTGGCTGAAGTGATGCGTTCATGGTCCTTAGCACAGGTCCGGGAAGCGCGGCAGTTCCTCTCTCACTTTTATAAGAATAATCAGTGCGTTATCTGAGAGGTTTCTATTAACAAAGATCGTCATGGTAGCCGTTCGAGCAGCACGACTTTACAAGCAACGAAAGTTGGTGAGTGCAACAAAGACATAAAGGAACATTGGGCTGACGTGTTTATTCTGTGCATTTGTAGAAAATGAAGGTGATTCAAAGCATTAGGCAACGGTGTAAGAGCCCGCCTCGGTAGCGCAGATGGTAGCGTGTCTGCCTTACGTTCAAGGGGTCCCAAGTTCGAATCTCGGTTAGGGTGAGTTACCTGGATAAGGTTTTCCCGGGTTTTTTCCTTATCCTGATAGACAAATGTCTGCTAACTCAAAGCTCCATGGACCCCGGACTCATTTGAGCATCATTTCACCCATTGTCATTCATCGTCCGATATGTCTTAACGTTGGAGGACGTAAATTAAAAAAAAAACTGTGTAAGAGACAAGTAAAGTAAGTTTGAAGTTTGATTCAACTTCCTGTTGTCATTTTATCACAATAACAATAGTGCGAACAACTAAGAAGTAGTAATACGTTAATAGTAATACGTTGTGTTCACTAGCTAGCTATACGTTTCACAGACTTAGTTACACCTCTTGCCCGCCTCGGTAGCGTGGTGGTAGCGAGTCTTCCTCACGTTCAAGAGGTCCCAAGTTCGAAACTCGGTCGGCGTGTGTTACCTGGAGAAGGCTTTTCCCGGGGGTTTCCCTTATCCTGAAAGACGAATGTCGGGTAACTCTAAGCTCTATGGATCCTGGGCTCATTTGAGCATCATTTCACCCATTCCGTTCATCGTCCGATATGACTTAACGTTGGAGAACGTAAAATTACAACAAAAAAAGTTGCACCTCTATTTTTGTTCCTCACCTGTTTAAGCAGCATTCTCAATTTCAACCAACTTAACTACAGCTTATTCCACTATTATGATCATTGTTAGAAATCTCTCTCTATCTCTTTCTCTCTCACACATACATATACAAATACAATGATTTTATAATACTAATAAAAGCTTAGAAGTTCCGAATACAAATTGGAGTGCCTACAATGCACAGCATGTAAGAGGCACGCAAAACAGTACTATGATTAACACAATATCGACATGTTAGCAAATGGTGGTTATATGTTTGTGAAACTAACCTATACTATAAAAATTGATGCTCATAGATAGTCAACATGAAAAATTCAATGCCACGGCCAGGATTTGAATCACGGATCTCCAGGTTTAAATCCAGTCTCTCTTACCCAATGAGCTACCATGACCTACTAGCCGTCATGACATTAAATTCTCCATTTGACTCGTATATATCCCCGGTAGACCACTAGGGGCTGTCGTGTTCGAGATACACCGTTTGTAGCGACTTACTATCGTAAGTACTTGAGTCCCAGGCTTCATCATTTAACTCTTATTATTTTAGTTAATTGGTGGAAATTAATCATTTCTTTCACACTAGCCGTATATAGGCTAAGGTTTTCGATAGATAGAGTCAACATGATAAATTCAATGCCACGGCCAGGGATTTGAAACACGTATCTCCTGGTTTCCGTCCAGTCGCTCTTACCCATTGAGCTACTATGGACAACTTGTCGTCATGTCTATATACGCCTAGTGTGAAGAAATGATTAATTTCCATCAATTAACTTATATAATAAGAGTTAAATGATGAAACCTGGGACTCAAGTACTTAAAATAATAAGTCGCCACAAAGGGTGTATCTCGAATACGAGATCCCCTAATAGTCTACCGGGGAAATATATGATTCAATTAGAAAATTTAAAGTCATGACGGCATGTTGGCCATGGTAGCTCAATGGGTAAGAGTGACTGGACGGAAACCAGGATATCCGTGGTTCAAATCCCGGCCGTGACATTGAATTTTTCATGTTGACTCTATCAAAAACCTTAGCCCATATACAGCTAGTGTGAAATAAATTGTTAATTTACATCAATTAACTAATATTGATGCACATATTTATTATTTTAACATTATTGTAACAAATTATTGTCATAAATATATAATGATAACATTACCTACACTCGATGAATGCAATTATTAAGCCTGATGACTCCCCATCTCAATTATGTAAATTTGCACTTTAATTATGTATTTGCCTCCTTCCTTCCAAAAGTGTAATTCAATGTTTATATAGCTACGAACACTCTTTAACTGCTATGGTTCTCAGCGTTCATTTCTATACCGAGGATAAAAAAAATTAATTTTTGTCAGAAGCCTCCTTAAGAGGCTTGAGGGGTGAGGTCAGTGGACCACCGGATTTACTTTCCTTCTGAAGGTAACGTTGCTACCTTAACCCAAAAAATGTACAAGCTTTGAACCATTTACCTCTCCAATCAAAGGACAAGAGGTCCTTAGACCACTACGTTTGCAAAGATGATTCTATCTTATACATTCCTCAGGAACTGAATTTTGCATAACAAAATTATATTTATTGTAATAATGTACAAATCTCCTCTTGGAACAAAAGATGCAGACCGTTTTTAAAAATAGAAACATCGAAAAGTTTTAGAATAAATCTGTTGTAAACGATCAAACCTTTTGTTCGGTTCAAAGGTTTATTAGTAAAATTGTTAATATCGAAAACTTTCCAAATGATTTATCAGGACTTTGACGTGATAAATTGTCTCTTTGTAAAATTGGAACCCTTCGGAGTTCATTGATTATCAAAGTAACTTACTCTTACCGTCACTACATAACAATCTGAATTGAAATTTTGTTATTTGTTTTGAAATGGTATTTACACAGCATTTTCAGTATTATATATAAAACATGGAATCAGAATGTTAAGAAATGCCATATAAATAACAGGAAGTGATAGGTTAAAAGCATTATATAAGATAACATAAATTCATTGCATACTTACTTCGGGAATCTGCGTAGTAATTTCTTCATATGTCCTCATCTTCATCCTGTTATGGTAATTCAAGAGACCACAACGTATAGACATGATCAGCTATCGCATAACTTAATCAGCAAGCAATCCGAGTAGCCAATTTTGTTTACTTTTAAATTTCAGCCACGTAGCAAAGTTGTGATGCACTGAAAATATTTGAATTTCATTGGCCAAAGACATTAAACCATCGTGAAATACTAAATGTTTATAGCATGATCATCTGCTTTCGAGTTTTTTAAAGACTACAAAAGCACAAAATGCAATTTGTGACAACTCTTCGTTCGTCTTGCAAAGTACAGAATTTGACAAAAAAAAAAAATAAAAAAAAAAAACATGATTGTGTATAAGAAACTCGAAAGTTTGGAAACAGCTGAAAAGTTTCTCGAATATTCAATATGAATAAAGTACATAGATAAGTTTGTAAAATTCCAAATAGATCATTGTCTAAATGTTTAAATAAAAGCATTATTCTTAATCTGCTTTCTTGAAGTGCATGAAACTAAAGAGATTACATTGACGTAAATGTTCTACTTTTTATGTTACAAGGCTCACGTTCAGGACTGCCTGTTCCGAAAGAAGGATCAGCTTTTTGAGCCTTTGATGTGTCATTGTTCTGGACAAGCAGGTAATCAAGCCTTCAACAGAAGTTCATTTATCTCCATCAAAGTGATCTACCGACAATCACACAGTGGTTTTGTCTTTACCTAGAATCAATTGTAGAATCATTTACATGCCTTAAGAGGATAAAGGAACAAGAGCAGAACTGTATAGGTGGTTAAGTTGTAATTTCTTCATCACAATCTAGCTCGCACACAGTAAATAAAGCTCTGTGCTATTTACAGGGCATGAAGCATGGATAAAGAAAACAAAATGATATACTACCTAGTTTGCTGAAGGTCAACAACTAAATAATTTAAAGTAAATAAAAATATCAAAGTTTCTCAGCTCTTTCACAATCTTCTACACCTTCTAAAGAAAATAAATTCCGTGATTAAGAGCTGCTTGCTTTGAAAATGTTGAAGATAAATGAATGTTCAGGTAGCAGTGAACAACTTCAAACAAATTATTTCTTAACAGAAAAGAGAAAGTCTTTCAACAACTCTGTTAAAAATAAGGTCATTTATAATCATCTCAGTGTACTTACGTTATGTATACTCACCTTACGTTAAAGCAGGCAAGATAAGATAGTTTCGTAGCACAAAAAATTTACTCATTTCCAAGAAAATGAAACATATTTATCCATAATATGTAAGGGTAACTCGCTATCAGTCACGTAGGAAAAATTGTCCTTCGTTTGTTCAGTTTTTCTTTCTAATCTGTAACTGAAAAATTAAGCATGCTTGATACTTAAGGCATGCACCCATAAATATAATATTAGCTGAAATGCATGCTATGAAAATTCCAATAAATTGTGGATACTTTAAGAAACCGCCTGTTTTCGCTATCTCTCTACCTTCTTCTCTCTCACTGTCTCTCTCTCTCTCTCTTGGTGTTTTTTTTTTAATTTACGTCCTCCAACGTTAAGTCATATCGGTCGAAGAATGGAATGGGTGAAATGATGCTCAAATGAGCCCGGGGTCCATAGAGCTTAGAGTTACCCGACATTCGTCTTTCAGGATAAGGGAAAACCCCGGAAAAACCTTATCCAGGTAACTCACCCTAACCGAGATTCGAACTCGAGTCCTCTTGAACGTGAGGCACACATGCTACCACCACGCTACCGAGACTGACCGCCTCTTAGTGTCCGTGTGTATTTATGTGTGTGGTGTATGTAGGATAACTCTATAGTAAACAACAAATTGTATACTTCAATACAAGAGACTATTGAAAAATCGAGTCCAATATTTTCAAAATTCGTTCCCTCAATGAATAATGCTATAATTGAATTTGATTACTTTTAATCATAAACGTTTTGACTAAAATAGCATACTGCTATCATTTTAGAATAGCATGGATGTTTAAATGTGTGTGGCTCATGTACAGTTTAATTAATTTTAGAATGATACGAAACAGACGAAAGCTTAAGAATGCAGAGGCCACTAAAATAGGAAAATTGCGTAAATTAAATTTATTATTAGAATTACCCATTTCTGAAATACCATAGTTCCATTTTACGTGAGTGTCAACCCTGGAACATGTTTAAAATTGTCATTTTACTGTCTCTATGTATCAGCTCATTGTTAATAAAACTGGCGTATTATACAAATAGACGATTTCTTTAATAGATTGAGTCAACATAAAAAATTCAATGCCATGGCCGAGATTTGAACCATAGATCTCCTGCTTTCTGTCCAGTCGCTCTAAGCCATTGAGCTACCATGGCCAACATGCCATCCTGACATTAAATTCTCCATTTGACTAGTATATTTACCGGGAAACCACTAGGGGCTCTCGCTTTCGAGACACTCCGTTCAAAATCCGTTCCAAACGGCTAGTATGAGGAGATTATTAATTTCCATCAATTAACTGAAATAAGATGAGCTCTTTGTCTAGTGATTTTTTTTTCATTAATTTCTATAGAGCTGCAAAGAGAAACGAGAATCTTTAGTACTGTTGATTACAATGTATAACAAAGGTTTGCGAACTAATGGTGCTACAGGTCGTTTAGGATCTCTTTTAATACAAAAATATTTAATTTTAAATATTTAATGCTCCATTTTTGGAAAAACTAATAAACGTTATTAGTTTGTTCTAAAATATTTACGTATTTTGGCCTTAGTCTAACTGCATGTCACTATTTTTGGGACAAATTCCTTAAATATTTAAAGATTTTATCATCATAAATCAATAGACACGATGATAAACTGCCCGCCTCGGTAGCGTAGATGGTAGCGCGTCTGCCTCACGTTCAAGAGGTCCCGAGTTCGAATCTCGGTTAGGGTGAGTTACCTGGATAAGGTTTTTTCCGGAGTTTTCCATTATCCTGAAGCACGAATTTCGGGTGACTCTAAGCTCCATTGACCCCGGGCTCATTTGAGCACCATTTTACCCTTCCATTGATCGTCCGATATGACTTAGCGTTGGAGGACGTAAATTAAAAAAAAAAAAGATAAACTTGTTCTTCATAACGCTGTTTCAGCTTAAAAATAAATTAAATTAGCAATAGTCATGCTATAATAAGACAATAATTTCTTAAACACAAAACTTAACAAGTGAATGCATTATAGATACAGTGTTTTTCTTCTCTTTTTTAATTTACGTCCGCCCCAACGTTAAGTTATATCGGACGGTGAATGAATTGGGTGAAATGATGCTCAAATGAGTCCAGGGTCCATGGAGCTTAGAGTTACCTGACATTCGCCTTGAAAGATAAGGGAAACCCCCGGAAAAAGCCTTATCTAGGTAACTCACCCTGACCGAGATTCGAACTCGGGACCTCTTGAACGTGAGGCAGACAGGCTACCATCTACACTACCGAGGCGGGCTATAGATATAGTGGTGGAAATCAATATAAAGGCCCTACGTTTCCTACTAGAAGTAATAGATGTAACGTCTGAAGTATGATAGTAGCAGAGGTAAGACGCACAAAAATCATGACAATTAGTTTCTTTCATAGTACGCGTAATAAAATAAGTCATTTGCATTTCCTGCATGCAAGTTGATATAAATTCTCTCACTGTCCTGTTATGTCATTGCACTTTGTCGAACCTCCGTTCTTCCTAATTTGCTCAAGAAGTCTCATAGACATTGCTTTTGTTAGCGTTGGTAGTTGTTGCAGCGAATTGTCGTCCACTGCTCTTATATCAGCTACATATGACGTCAAAGTGCCTTCCATTGCGATAAACACGCTTTGCAAGTATTCCCGTATGGTTTTCAATTGGGCTCAAATCTGGGCTATGTGCAGGCCAGGGCAAGATATCGATATCTTTCTCTTCGAAGCACTTTTTGCTTGTATGCATTAGACTTTCGTTCTCTAGATCCTCATAAATTCTAATCATTTCTGTCTCTAGCAACTCAGTGTGCATGCCAGAGTTCATTCTATTTTTCAGACAAGCAATGTGTGATGTACCTTTAGCGCAGAAAGTTGCCCAAAGTGTAACACCTCCGCCACCAAAGCTTCTGCTCATTCTTAATTGCTGCACTGTTCTCAGATCATACCAATAATATTGAAATCATTTGGCCCATCTAAATTAAAACACTTTTTATCACTGAATGTAAGTTTATCCATTCCTTTTCTTTTTTCAGAGGGAATTCGGCACTGTGACCAGTCTTGGTCTATTGCAGCTTATGTCCCCAAGTGGAGCATCCCCGGGAGGAAGGATGAGGTGAGAGGAGACAAAAGGCGGCCGTCCAAGGAGTCACTGCAGTGCAGAGGGAAGGGTACCAGCTTTTATTTAGAGGGAAGGCCAGGAAAACGGACATTCCCCCGTATTGTGGTCTGAAGATGGTCCTAGCAATCGGTTTGGTTCGTAGACATGCAACTCGAAGGAGGAAGCGGCTCACTCGGAGCATATCATCCAGCCATGCACCGCCGAGACTCCCGCCGACATTTATACCCTGAAAGAGATCAGCAGATGAGAGAGAATATGAAATGATAATGGAGATGAAGTGGAGGGACAAGAAATTCAGGAGATGTAATTTATCTACCCAGCATTCGCCTAGCGACCCGGGAACACCCATGGGTCAGGTAGTCGACCGCGGGAATCGAATCCGGGCTTCCTGAATGCTGGTCACAGATGAAACCGCCTGAGCCATAACGCTCGGTATCCCATTACGTAATAAGTTTCACATATTTATTAACATATGTATATCAATAAAATAAACTGTTTTCATAGAGGTAGCACAATGTAAGGCATTACAGAGTAGCCTGTATCTAGATCATTACGTTAATAAGCATGCATTGGAGCAGCTTAGATATTATAAGTGCAGTATAAGAAAACCGTAACTGCGACTTTATCAATATAGTTAATACAGTATTACTTTTTAACATAACGAATGTTAACAAAAGTTACCAAGTAATGTTTGGTAACACTGGTTTTAATATAGAAGATAACTTTAGGGAGAAAACTTTTCGTCTGCTTTGAAATACTGAATTTTAGCTCCTAAGTGATTAATAGGTTCAACAACATTGGTAAAATCTAGATATTATGTTTCGAACGTAGTGGAGTTGCATGGGGAATTTGGACTATTCGTCTCTTTAAAGTTTTGAGTTTCAGCCCATATGTAATTAACCCAGTGGGATGGCTCATGCGGTTTCGTCTATAACCAACATTCCGGAAGTCCGAGTTTGATTCCCGTGGCCGACCCAATGGACCCAAGTGTTTCTTCGGGGTTTTTCCTGGGTTGCCAGGCGAATATTAGGTAGGTTAATTACATCCCTTGAATTTCCTGTCCCTACATTTCATCTCCATTAATATTTCACATCATCTCCCATCTGGGGGTCTCTTTCAAAATAGAAGTTTTGGCGCGTGTCTCGGCATTGCATGGCAGGATGATATGCTCTTGGTAAAACTTTCTCCTCCGGTAGGATAGTCTCCGGTTTCCGAACTCGGTTTGGTGGGGTCATTTCTGGACCATAGTAGGGTAGCATGCCTGTTGTTTTGGCCGGCCGGGGAGTTTCCAACTAGTAAAGTGTAGACACCCTTCTCCTCTAACCACCTGTAGGTAGCAGGTAGGTACCCTGCTACCCTACCTCCTCTACGTTCGACTCTACCTCCTCTCGCCTCATCCTTCCTCCCCGGGGTGTCCCACTTGGGGACATAGGTACAATAGACCAAGTTGGACCTTCGTACTCAATCCCCCCCAAAGCGTAGTTCAGTCCTATCTGATTAAAATGTTAAGAATTTGGAGAGATGTGACGTTTCGAACGTAGATGAATTGCACAGAAGGTACTCGTGCACAGATATTTTGATATCTGTTCAGAATCTATGCAGGTTAAAATAAAATTAACTGAAATATATCTCACTTTTAAACAGCATTGTGAAATACAAAACAGAGCAATAGAACTTATAAATAATATACATGCATACTTAGGTATAATCTAATTAAAAGCGTACGACTGATCCACTTTTTTCCTCCCTTAAGTCACCCGTTACTGGTGTTAGGGAACATGGATTCCACTAGCCGGAAAGTTGGGGTAAGGGAAGCCGAAGCACTGGGCTTGATGCCGCCTTGATGAGAGTCGAGCAGTCTGACCACTCGGCCACGGCGCGGTCTGATCATCATCAATATATGCCTATACAAATTCTACACAGCATGGAAAATTGTTAATTAAGAAAGTTGGAAGTACAACGTCACTAATAAGTAAATTAAGTTACTAAAATGTCATTCGAGGCAACCATGCAACAACTACTGAGGTTGATGTTATGGTTGACTACTTCGAAGATAAAATTAGCTGCAACTTATTTATTGGCTCTCTTTTTGTGGTGTTTAATGTCGGTTCTTGTCATATAGTGTAACTAAGTTGTGGGTACTGATTTTACATGAAGTTAAATTTGTAAACGAAACGTTTCAGACTTCAATTTAAAATACTCCTGTAACATTTGGCAGAGAAACCCTAAAAGAGAGTTAGGGAAAACAGTCTTGGAGGGATTTGAACTGCGTACATACGCTTTACCTACCTTAAACTATCTCAGCTATGTCGGTTATTGATTCTGCTTCCTGTATACTGTCCTTTCAAAATGTTCTGCATTGGATCCAGTGAAATTCTTAGCAAAATGGCTTTCTTCTAAGTAGGTAAACTGCTGCCGGTTTAGATAAGGAGGCGGGATGTGAAATATTTCAGAGCATCGTGAGCCAAAGGCTAAACTGAAGGTGTACATGAGTCCTCTCTATAATCCAATTGGTAATAAACAAAAATTGCCAGCATCATCCACAAAAATAAAAACAAAGCGTGTGTGAATGGTTCGTAATAACGGCGATTGGAGGTAGCCTCAAGGCCGACCTGAGTTAATACAAAATGTAACGCAATTTTTTTTCTGAACAGGCTGGTAACACAAGAGGCTGTGATTACCATCACAGCAAGTGTATTGTAGCTTTCATACGCGTAAATATTATTCTTCAAATGGTAATTTCATTAAACAATAATTTATTAATACAGTTCTGCTATACTTAGGTTTCCTTTTCTGCAGTAGGCGATAGTAAATATATGAAATATTGTCGTTTGTTCAGCAACGCTAGTATTTATGAAGCAGGTGTTTTTCAAGCACTGCACCTGCGGTTACGGCTTCATATGAGCCAAGGTGTGTAATTAAAGCACCTGTTTACGCGAAAAAAATAATTCACCGAACCAAAATACATTTCGAGACTGTATTCAATATGATAATAAATACTTAAATAAAACGCGCAACTGTTAAACTATTCTGTTAGTAAATCCGTATGCCATTTCCCTCATTGACCCCTTATCATTTACGTAAAATTCCTAACATTGCAGTGCTACCGTTTGGCGATTATCGTGACATTTCTTTGCCAATATGAACCGTTGCTTAGTGATTTGTGTTGTCAGTGAATTTTGAAAATACATGTAAAAATAACAGCCATGTTATTTACTGCTGAATTTTGTTGACATATATTCTTCCGCTCTTCCTTTGCTTACTCTTCCCTGATTGACTAATGTACCTCTTTGAATGGCGACATAAGACTAACAAGAAATGCAAAGTCATGTGATAAACGCGACAAAAATGTCTCTGCCATGATTGTTGCACGACTGTCTGCTTCCTATAAGTAGATATTAACCAAGGACCCCTTCTAGCTAATTGTTTATAAGAATTTGAATGCACTCCCGAAGTACTAAATCGATTAATCATACGGTTATGAAAATCTAAATATTTTTGCAGTTCTCTTCGAATATAGTATAAAGCTAAATTTTGTGCTCATGCGATGTTTGAAGATGCTATGTTGATGCACCACGTTGTGGCACCATCTTGAAGCAGGATTATTTGGGATGAAGGTGGATGCAGATGAATTTCCCACCTTTGGTGACGATCTTGAAGAATTCTAGAAGTTTCTCCTAGAACTCTGGATAAGTAGGCGCATCTGCAATTCTTTAGCGATGAGTCCTTTTTCTTTCCCAGGGTCGCTGATAAAGTTACTATTACAACTTTTGAATAATGAACAAATAATACTTTTCTTTTTAAAAGATGGAAATTTAATTTCTTATAAATATTTTTAAACTCTTTGATACAATTATAAATATTATTAGAGTAGTCATTTTATACACAGCGGTTGATGCAACGATGAACTATTTCTTTTCTCGCGCACACGTACTTATGCATCTCTGATGCATACATAAAACTGTTTCTACATACACTCGGATAGACAAATATACGTCTTACCTTTTAGTCTTTCATAAGTAGAACAAAATATGTTTAAACATTTAACAACTTTTCATCACTATACGTTGTCATGGTTACACCATTACCTACCTTACTTTATTTCTTTACTACAAATATTAATCTCTTTGACTATTCTTAACAAAACATGAAGTATCTAAAATAACTGCTACAGGTATTATGATAAATAATCGTGCTAAATAAGGAACTATTATGTGTTACATATTACTTTGCTCCATATTTCTTGACATGACTACTCATCTCTTATTGGAACCAGTCCTTTACTAGTTTGTTCCGTGACCACAATATGTAGTTCCTTATTTGACATGATCATTTATTGAAGTATATTCAAGGATAATTGTCATATTTACATTATAATAAATGTAGAATTACATATGTTACATAACGAAGCTAATGCATCTAGACTATATACAAATCTGATCAATAAATAGATGGGAGACTCCTTCGGTTTAGACCTGCACCTAAGGGTGACGAAAGCACGTTCATCTTTCATGCGTTTTGCATGATAAGCGTGTTTATATCCCAGTCGTAGTCTATCTTTGCATTGCACACAGCTTGTTTCACAACATTTTACATCAAAGGAGTAGGAAACAATGTTATGCTGCAGTTAAAATCATTTAATTCATAATAATCGCCATACAGGATATAGGCCAGGTTTGTAGAAGTGTAATACGGTTGTGTTCAAGCCATAAATCGAACTACACCTTAAAACTCCAATGAAATTTGTCACTGGCGTTTCGTTATTGATATTTGCGGAGGACTTAGAATCATAGTTTCTTCGTTCACGTTGATTTGGAAAATCTATCAAGGCGCAGCGACGTTGAACTTGCATCTCTTGAACCGACCACTTTCCAAGCAAGAAAACATTTTACAGCGCACAGAGAACACTCTGCTCCTCCAACATGGCATAGAAAAAGCCACGGATCGAAGTCTCACTAAGCAGTGGGACAGTAAAACATGATCTTGCGGCAGTCTCTGGAGTTGTAAAGGCTGTTTTGCTGAAATTTGTTTGTTAATAAATGTAATCTAAACTTTAATTATATCACAATATATAGATCTCTGCTTAAGGAGTACTAACAACAAACCTTTGATATTTCTTATTTCAATCTGACTGCGAGTAGGCGAAGACTGGAAAGTTGAATTATCGCCCAAGGTCGACCTGGGATTTTGTTTTGAAAATGAAAACAGAACCTCGTGATATGGAATCATGGTGCAGTAAAAAATAAGATCAAAGTATATTTCTATCTTCCTGTAGAATGCATATCAGTTGTAATTAATTACCGGTTAATTACTTTCCTTCGGGTTTTTCCTTTATTCCCAGTTTTAGGAATATCAATAGGTCTAGCCTCAAAGTATCTTAAACTCATTTGAATACCAATTTCATAAACTTTCTCTTCGATACAACATTTTTGATTAAAGAACACCGAATAAAGCGTTGTTTCGCTTTACCGTTTACAATCCAAATATATCTTCAGTAACATTACTCTTAGTCACAATGCACAGATCTTGAATACCCAGTGAATTTTCGTCATAATATTTTATTTTTGCTTTAAAATTGCTTAGGTGTTACAGCATCCGTCACAGCAAATATTCAAAATTCACCTTCATTGGACTGCCAATCACGAAATATTGTGTATACCTACGCCTTTCATTATTACAGTCTTTACATTCACATTGTAAAACGCTGTGATTCCACTGCTAAACTGCAATCCTGCATTGGTGCGTCCTCTGTGAACAACTGCAACCTGATACAGATACACAAGTTACGATTGTTGATTCATTTCCATGAGAATTTAATTTCATGCGATTAATATTTACGACTATGTGGATTTTGAAAGAAACTTGAAAAATCTTAAATGTTATATTCCATGCATTCTCTATTAACTATTCTATAAACGATTCTTATTCTGTTTCTTATTAACCAATATAAACTTTTGTAGAAATTGCATAGCTTTTAGATACAAAAGGTATATAAGAAACTGAAACTATAATAAAATGTTTAAAAAAAAATTTCGCCATGTGATAGATTTGAAACTTCGCTCTTCTAATGACCATAAAATAGTAGTGACCCAGCTCTATAAAGAAAATAGAGAAAGAATATTTGAAAATCCAAAATGATTAATGCCACAACATGCTCGTGTAACAATTCATAATTATGGAAAGATAGAGTCAGACTGAAAAATTCAATGTCATAGCCGGGATTTGAACCACGGATCTTCTGGTTTCCGTCCAGCCGCTCTAACCAATAAGCTACTATGACCAACAGTCATAGATGGTCAACTGACCAACAGTTCAGTCTGACTCTATCTTTCCATACTTTAGCCTACACACGGCCAGTGTGAAAGAACAATTAATTTCCATTTCATAGTTATGTTTCAACGAAATCTGCATTCATAGCGTTGTTGGCTTTATTTTGGTTAACATTTACCACTTACATCAAGTCACGCATCCTTTATTGGCTGCTATCCAGCTTGCATTCAGTAGGAATCGATTCATATACAACTTGAGCCAATCAGAGGCCTTATTTTCCCCACGTGGAGTAAATCACGTCTAGTTTCCCTTTACGGCTTAGCTATGATATCAGTGTAATTATAAAGTGGAATATACTGTCTGCGCACCACAAGAAGGCGATCGGGGCCTGAAGAGGGAGAGGTGTTTGAACTGTTTACTGCTCTGTTAGTGGATCTGTTTACTACGAAAGAAGTGAGTGTGTATATGATTCACCCATGCTGCCAGATCTAATGCTCGTTTCAGTAACTGCAGTGACAGGTATTATGCGAGGGTAAGTTATGTGTCAGCTAGGGCCGTATTCCTAACAAAAAAGTGGGGGGACACACACCTAAAAAATTCTCCAAATGTTGGAGAACCGATCAGAATTCTGAACTTGTAGATTCGCCTCCGTGCTTTGGTTGTCCTCAGCAAGCGTACGACTTTTTATCCATTCTTTTATGTAATCCTCTGGATTCACATATGTACTGGAGGTACGTTAATAGTCATAAACATTATTTGAATGTATATATTTTGTATTTTTTCACTATTTTGAAAGGTAATGAATTAAAAAGGGTATAAATAATATTAGTAGTAAAGGGACTGCGTTCCCCTCCGAAAAATAGTGGGGGGGACGGCGTATATCCGCGTTCCCCTCCCCTGACGACAACGTTGTGTATGTTACATGAACCGAGCATCCGGAAGGCGAGCATTATCACAGCAAAAGTGATTACGTTACACATTGCTCTGACTTGCCTTCTTGTGCTGGGCAGGCAGTACAGACATCCAATTTCCTTAAGTTATTGTTTTTCTTCATTACACTGCCAAAACTAATTTCTTTTATTTCTGCTATTAGCCTCCTAATTCTTATGACAAATTTGAGACCGTGCTTCTTACATTACGCGTTGATTTAAACATACTATGATTATTTATTGAAACTGTTTACATGTCTCTGTCGTTTCCTTATAGAAATACTAATCTTACTCCATTAATGATTCCAGTATCGATTATTAAAGCAATTTTTCAGAAATAAATAACGAAACGTTTTCATATAGAAGTAATTTGGCTAGAGGGGATTTCTTTTGAAAATCTTCCTGCATCCAAGAAAGTTCGTGAACTTGAACACCAAGATTGATATTTCTCAGACACTTCCTTTTACAGTTATATGATTCAGAAGCATTCAGAATGATTAACTAACTGACCGATGCATAAATGATTTTGAGTGCGGGGGATTTAGATAAATTAAAAAAATGTACATTTCTATATTATTCATTTTTTGGGTGGAATGCACTACTTATTTCATTTATTGTAGGTAAGCAATAGTAAGCAAAGCTATATCGCTGTCCTACAATCAAACCGGACAGACTTTGATTACAAATTATGAACAGCTTGTAGAGTTTGGGTGATGAATTACATGTATGCTCTTATCAAATGGACATTGAGATCTCCACTGTTGACAGGAAACATTTTGGAATGTGACCCAGTATAGCCCTTCATCCCACTGTCAGGGAAAAGTACCAGTGGCGTTTATCTCTTTCATCCCTACTGGGTGGCCAGAACTCCGTTACTCTATGCGAACTGTCAAATCAGTTCTCCACTAAGTAAGTGCATTAGACGTACCGCTACAAATCTAGTACAACAACGTGTACACGGAAATGAATGCTTCTGTTACTATACAATATAATGATTTGACTTTGTATTGGTCTGTGCTGGTGAGATTAATGATCTGGGCGAGGTAAATGGCCTTAATAACTTGTTTTTCAATTCACTTGGACATGTCTCCTAGTTCGAGGTTGCGTTAATTTGTAAAAAGAATTTAACCTAACGGATTTTTTTTAGAAATTGGCACGCCCTGTTGGTCTCCCACGTGACTCTCCACGATTGGCTATGGCAGTTCACGCACTTTATCAACGTTCAATATGTAGATCAGATGCAGGTGTTTAACAGACGCCATTTTAGGTATAAGGTGTTTCATGGAGGTATATTCTACTTAACGGTGGCAGCTTTCTTTTCTTGTGATACTGTCTCCTTCTTCTATCCGTCTTCATTAATTATATCCACTTGCAATTATTTCAAGACGCGAAAGAAAGGAAGACGAAAGCAGTAATTAAAATAATAAAAGAATACGTATTTTAGCGGAACATACGGCAGATACATGTTATGTCATTATTTATAGAGAGCTCAATGCAATTAAAACTCATTACTACCTTCAAAGTAAGATTACCCATTAATGCTGCATTTGTTGTTACAGTCAATTCCAAATTCCTGGATTTACCAAGAAAAATGTGCGTAATAAACAAAATTCTGGTCGTAAGATGTATGAATTTGTAGAAAGCACAGAATGGTTGACAAAGAGAACAACGGCACACAATTAAAAAGAACATTATATGTCTAATCTACATAGCCTAAATTTCGGAGCTTTTTATAGATATATATTTTCCCTTTTCCTTCTTCTTTTAACCGTTTCTTTTTATTATTTCCGTTTATTTTCTTATCTGCTTTCCTTAGTTTCACAGATATTCACTATACACATAGACACCCATGCCCAAGTTGGGACTCGAAAAAGCGACCCTCTACGCGATGGAACGCTAGAGACATACACTCCAGCGACCATGGCTACGAGGGCAGGCAACGGTGTTCGAAACACCCAAGTACCAAAATATCTACCAAAATAAACTTAACGAAATATTTACTTACAATAATAATACTGACGAACAAGACTGGATTGTTATTAACAACAATAATATTATTTATCAGTAGTAACAAAAACAACAGAGTGTAGAAGTAGTAGAACTGGTAGTGTTAGTAGTATTCAACGTGTTGTAACACAGTTTGGATTGTGTGTTGATTGGATCAATTGCGGAGATGCTCCTCTTTAGTGTCTTCTCTATGTTACTCTTATTCATCTCCCATTATTATCATCATTATCATCATTATCATTATCATCATTATTATTATCATCATTGTTACTATCATCATTATCATCATCATTATCTTCATTATTATTATCATCATTATCTTCATTATTATTATCATCATTATCTTCATTATTATTATCATCATTATCTTCATTATTATTATTATCATCATTATCCTCATTATTATTATCATCATTATCCTCATTATTATTATCATCATTATCTTCATTATTATTATCATCATTATCATCATTATCTTCATTATCATTATCATTATTATTATTATTATTATTATTATTATTATTATTATTATTATTATTATTATTATTATTATTATTATTATTATTATTATTATTATTATTATTATTATTATTATTATTATTATTATTATTATTATTATTATTATTATTATTATTATTATTATTATTATTATTATTATTATTATTATTATTATTATTATTATTATTATTATTATTATTATTATTATTATTATTATTATTATTATTATTATTATTATTATTATTATTATTATTATTATTATTATTATTATTATTATTATTATTATTATTATTATTATTATTATTATTATTATTATTATTATTATTATTATTATTATTATTATTATTATTATTATTATTATTATTATTATTATTATTATTATTATCATTATTATCATTATTATCATTATTATCATTATTATTATTATTAATTTTTTTGTGATTTTCGTCCTCCAACTCAAGTCATATCGGACGATAAATGGAATGGGTGAAATGATGCTCAAATGAGCCCAGAGTTACCCGACATTCGTCTTTCAGGATAAGGAAAAAACCGGAAAAAACCCTTATCCAGTTAACTCAGCCTGACCGAGATTCAAATTCTCTCTCTCTCTCTCTCTCTCTCTCTCTCTCTCTCTCTCTCTCTCTCTCTCTCTCTCTCTC
Source organism: Mantis religiosa (assembly GCA_030765055.1). Taxonomy (NCBI): domain Eukaryota; kingdom Metazoa; phylum Arthropoda; class Insecta; order Mantodea; family Mantidae; genus Mantis; species Mantis religiosa. The sequence continues at coordinate 67,410,734 of CM060949.1, forward strand.
TCTCTCTCTCTCTCTCTCTCTCTCTCTCTCTCTCTCTCTCTCTCTCTCTCTCTCTCTCTCTCTCTCTCTCTCTCTCTCTCTCTATCTATCTCTATCTATCTATCTATCTCTACTGTTTACCTATAAACAGAGGAAGAAATAAATTTCACTCAATTTTATATGGAGATTTCGCCGAAAATACCCGTTTTGAGGTTGCTGAATTACAACATTTGCGCGTGCATTTTTGAGAACAAGTAAATCAAAAACAGAATATGGGTATTAAAGTTCAGCATACTCTAAGGGTGCGACACTAAGATGTTTGTAATCCTCAGTCCTAAACCATCAAAAATGATTGAAGCGATTTTAAGTTTCGACTGTTCAAGGCACTTGCATTATACATAAAGGGTAGGTACATCTTGTATTTTTTGGGAAATGTTTGTGGCGCATTCTTAATTTTTAATAAATGCATATAATGTTGCATAATATGTAAACCATAGGAGATAAGCTAAACGCCTACTACATAAAAAGTATGTATAGATATCGTTATAGCATAAAATTCGTCATAAAAGGTTGTTGTGGCCATAACTGAAGTAGATATTTCAATTATTTCATAACAACGTGATTTAAAAGGAATGACTAATTAAATGACATCCTATACTTCCTTGCATCTACGAGGGTTGTTCAATAAAGAATGATCATAATTCTTTTACGGACAGAATTTTACGCACTACAATTCAATCTTATTATATTCTCTTAGCTTAATGTGAAGCAAACACGCCGTAGTAGTTTCATTGTTCATACTCCTGATTCCCTCCTGTGAGAACCAGACATGTTCAGTATCACCTACCGCTGCAATGAAGGTAACATGCAGTTAAAGTTGATGTTAGAGGAAGATCCAGAGTTTCTTTCAAACGTAATCACTATTGATGAAACTTGGCTACATCATTTTTATCCTCAGAGCAAACAGTAAAGCTCAGTGTGGAAAATCTCCTTCATCACCAACCCCCAAAAAGCAAAAGTTATGAAAGTTATGGTGATCTCATTCTTTGATATTAATGGAATTGTTAATCAGCATGTAGTACCTGCACACACATCACTAACTGGAAAATACTACAGGGATGTCTTGAAAACATTGCAACTCCATATCAGGCACAAAAGACTAGATTTCCGTGAAGCAGGCTGGATGCTGCACCATAATGCGTGGCCGCATATTGCCAATGTTGTTGCTGAATATCTTGCAAAAATCAACGTGAAGTGCATCCCCCACCCTCCCTATAGTCCGGATTTAGCCCCATGTGACCTTTTTCTATTCTCTAACTTGAAGAAACGCCTTCGTGGGAGGCATTATCCATCATCAGAAGCAGTGATGAAGGCTTCGGAGGCGATTTTGAAGGATATCTCAAAAATGCTTTCCAGCATGTCTTTGAAGACTGGCAGAAACGCTGGGACAAGTGCATCGCATTCATGGGAGAATATTTTGAGAAGGACCGTCAAAATTATGAGTCTGAGTAAAGATACGTTGTTAAAATAAATTGTGATCATTCTTTATTGAACAGCACTCGTACAATGAAATGTGAAGAAAGGTATTTCTGCAACCATTTATATCGACTGACACAAATTAGAAGAATAAGTTTTGTAATAGTTCGTTGAGAGTAAGTAAAGAAAGTTGTCTAAGTGCAATTTATAATAGCTTTAATAGTTTGTTAATATTTTTCTGTATAAGCCATTACGAATCAAAAAAATTCTAGTAAAAGTTATACAAAGTGTTATTCCTCCCCTGAAATGTTGAAAATTACAAACATTTTAAGAAACATTTTGTGATATATCATTTTTAACATAGAAGTAAATAATAGGAAACTCAAATACTTCGTTATTTGTTTTACTTAACTTTTAATTCGTCACATTTTGCCACTTTTGGAGCAAGTAGGCAATTAATGTGTCTAATCTTATATACTTCCACAGAATGTGCGTAGTTTAAGTCCAAACTGGGGATCTTGAGCGGTATAAGTAATTTCAACTGAAAAAACTAAACTGATTCATTAGAGGAATACGTAGCAGTTGGTAAGTCACGAAAACCTACACCTCTGCTAAAGGAAGCTTGTTGCTAATCATATCTCCCTATGTGATGAGCCTGCACCGATTTTTGTTAAGGTATAGGGCAGACAACACTTTAACATACATTCTAAACTATACAAAAATATTTGACTAAGCAGTCAATTATTTAAGAGGTTGAAACAAAAGAAAAAAGAATCAGAATCTTTCTAGCATATCTTTGGGAAAGCGCACTATGAAGCACTTCGAAAATAGCTTAGGAAAACACTTTACTTTAAGCCACTTGTGGACTTTAACGAGAAAAATTTAAATCGGTGCACCATAAAAGACTCGATGAACAAAATATTGTTTTTGGTGAAGGTAAAAAATGGAAAAAAGAGAAACATTTCCCCCAAATTAAAAGTTGTAATGTTAAGTATTTAAAATTAATAAATACTATAAAAGTTAAAAAAACGAAACACTAAAATCTTTAGCAGTATATTTTAAACAGAAAAAAATTAAATTAAACTAAACCTCCTATATATACTAAATGTTTCGTTGAGTATATATGAGGGGGTATGTTCCCATCTGAACTTATTCATATTGCACTAATTTACTCTTCAAAAATGTGCTAAGAAACATCATCAATTCACACTTACATCTGAGGTTTTATGCATATCCAATTTAACGTCAAAGTGGATATAAAACCGCTCTATTTTACAGCAGATTATAATATCTTTGTCAACCGGTAAGTCAATGGAATATCGCTACATTGCAGCAGCTATAGATGAAAAAAGTACAAAGATGAACCTTCCATACAGCTGGTCCACTAATGACAACCTTATTCTAAAATATATCTTTTCGCTCCTTTCTCAAAACCTTGCCCTGGATTCCGCCAAATTACTACCCAACCGCGCAGTGTAATGCACTATTCGCAGTAAGCTATTTTATTCCAGTCTACAGATACATATATTCAGTTTGAATGGGTTAAAATAGCAAGATAAGGATCGAGTTAGGTTATTTAAGTACAATCTTAACCTCGGAAACCGAAAAGAGAAATCGCTGCCTTAAAATTTACGAGGCAATTTCTTGTGCTACAGCAAACAAGCAACTGAGTTTCCAGCATTCTAGAACCTTTAGCTAGGTTCGGAATGGAGTAAACTACAATAGTGGATGAAACTACACTGTGCTGTGGACAATAACGGTCTTTATGCATATAAAGATATTGCTTTTGTTACAGGTAACGAAGAAACAAGGAAACGTTCAAATTAAAAGCTGCATTTGAGTAGAACGCTGAATTTAAATGCACAGTTGCAAAAGACCCGTTAATACTACCAGTTTCAAGGTTGAAATATGAGGCCATTTGAAAAAGAGCTTAAGCTTAAGTTCAGCCACTTAGTAAATTTGTTTGAAGGTTCAAAACAAAGATGGAGAAAAAAGTTGTTGCAATTTGTCTCGAGAGCTTTTCACTTTAATGAGATACCTCTTAGTATCCTAAGCCAGCCTCAAAATATTCATCTTTGGTTTTACAAGAGTAAGCGATGCCTTTAAAATGTGGTTTATAGATGTGAAATAAGCATTCGGAGAACTAATAATTATAGCAAAGCTATAGTGACAGAAAAAATGCCTGTGTGGCGACGCCAGAAACGGCTGGGAGAAACCGATGTAGTAGTAGATAGGACAAAAAAAAAAAAAAATATAAAAAATAAATAAGCTCTGCTTTCTTATGTTCCGATGCCTAGATTCTATATCGGAACCTTTTAACTATTTCTTATTTTCACATTTAAATTTATTAATTATAAGAATAACTTTTAATTGTTTGCAGAAACAATAACCTAAATAACTGCTAAACTTTGCAGTCAACTAACCTAACAACTATCCTAATTATTTTTTTCCTCTTGTTTTCAAATTAATCTCTCTCTTCAAATATATATATATATATATATATATATATAGCTGTCAAGTCAGTCCGATTTAAATCTATGTCACCTTGTTGGTTTATTATCTCTTCTCCTCCCAATTCATAGATATTTTCAATTTCAAAATCTCCTTATTCCTCTTCTTCTACTGGTGTTGCTTCATCAATTGGATCCCTTCCTATGTTCAGATTTCCTTCCATCTCTCGTCTTTGGATTCTAGTTGATCGTCTTATTTGTTCAGTTGTTGCAGGTGTAGCCATTTCTATTGGTGTAGATTTCTTAGAAGTTATATATTGTTCCCTAGCTTTTGTTGAAATGATGTTTGATATCGAGTCTAACTTATTGAACTCCTCTGCATCTCCTATTATTTCCCATGTTGTCTTTCCTTGCAGCTCTTGTCTCAAATTATCCACTTCTCGATGCTCTTGACACTCGAAAATTTGATGTTCTGGTGTGTCCTCTATGCTGCATGCTGTACATAGACTTGACGCTCGTCGTAGATAGGACAGACAAGAAAGCTGTTATCCAACATTTTCTATTTTAATACTTTATTATTAATATCATCATCATCATTATCATCATTATTAATCATCGCCGTCGTCATATTTTGTATGTTGTAATTTATCTTTCGAACAAAATACTTTCCAAGTTTAAGAAACCCAAGTTTCTATAGTAAAACATCATTACCATCAGTTATCTATTAATTTTAAATCTCTAATATGTCCATAGAAGTTAGGGGTTATTGAAATTAAACAATATATAAACTATCGGACTACGTGAGTTTTTGGCTTCTCAATGTAGATGGCCAGTAGTGGGGGCATATTTCCTTAACTCGAATTATTCTCTAATCTTTGTATCAATAGTAAAAACAAATTGTTACAGTTTAAATGAGAACGTCGGTTTCTTCTGAAGTTAAATATCCCGATATGATTGTTGAAGTAAATAGAGGGAAGGGAGTGAACAAATGAAACAATTTTCTTTAACCCTCAAATTATTTTTTTTTCTACTTGTCAGTTTTCTTGCAACACTATTATCGTCAAATTGAACTTATTCTGGCTATAGGTGGAAAGCAATTGACAATAAATTGTTAGTCAGAAGTAGGTGATGCAGATTGAAATTAAATAAGCCAGTTACACTAGTTCAATTATCAGTTTCAATAAATGAGAGTAAGGGTATTAATTTTCTTATAGATATTTATTTCTATCTTTTCTGCATTTTTTAAACTCTCAGTTCTCAGTCATTTATAGTCTAAGCTTCTACAAAAAATTCCACAAGCCTTCATGAAAGGCTGAACAAAGTTAAACATATCTTTATTGTAAATTCAAGTGGTATATGGAAGTTCAACTGGTATTTATAAATGATGATGCAGTTAACTAAAAAATAAACAAATTGTTATTAATGTTATGAACAGTTGATTTTAATACAACTTTTTGGTAATCCATCTTTAATTTGGAGTCTAGCTGCTGTTTCATTTATCAAGTTGGATCTCAGTATTACATTATTACTCACATTATAGAATATTCAGCATTGCCTATTATAACAATCAAACATGCATCACTCGTTTGGAAAAATGATTACATTTTCTCCCATTAAGGAAGTTTCTGGTAACATATTCCTACAAGTGCTCTCGAAAATTTCACAATTGCCAAATTTCCATAGTTGCTTTAATGTACGTACTGCTGTGTCACATTAATTGCCAGCAAAGTCAAGTTACACAAAAGGAAATTCTAAGCTACACTTCGATTTTTTTTTTTAATTTACGTCCTCCAACTATAAGTCATATCGAACGATGAATGGAATGAGTGAAATAATTATGTTCAAATGAGCCCGGGGTCCATAGATCTTAGAGCTACCCGACATTCGTCACCCAGGATAAGGGAAAATCCCGGAACAACCCATCCAGGTAACTCACCCTGACCGAGATTCGAACTCGGGACCTCTTGAACGTGAGGCAGACTTGTTACCACCACGCTACCCTGGCGGGCTACACTTCGATTTAAGTAAACTGCATGTAGGAAACAAAAAAAATGTTACCAAGAACAATGAAACAGTACTGAGAGTATTTTATGAAATTTATCTATAATTCGGAGCTTAAAATACACAGTTAATCCTATGGCAGCTGCCTATAGCTGTCCACTAGAACTGCTTATTTTAATACCAGCCACTTATACCAGTAATTATATTATAACGCTAAGTGAAATAAACATTTTAGAACTTCTTTGTCACCAACCTTTTTTCAGCCGATGGAATTATGTTAATTAAGCGAGCCTTGTTTCCATAAACTTTGGAAAAGATATTACCATCAACTATAAATACTACAGCCACTTCAAAATTGCTTCGAGTAAGAGTTTCAGTCCAGCAAATATGGTTTCTTACTCATTTAGTCTTTTTAATCAACCAAACTACTTATTCATGTGTACACCAACTAGAGAATGCGTCATCATTACCATTAAAGAATAAGTTATTTGATGTTTTTATTAACAAGTAAGGTTAGATAAGTCTAATGCTGCATTTCTTAGAACCTGTCTTCCAGCTGGATTATCACATAAGAAAATGTAGGACTGTTACAGGTCTATTATTCTCCCCACTCTTCTGTGAAACAAAAGTAAGATTCAAAATCGTTTCAGATTTTAAATATAAATAAATAGATGTGTATGATCATGTTTAGCATTTGAGCGATGAACCCTTTATCTTTAGGTGTGATCAAGAAGAGAAAGTGTTATATTATACTAGAATACAGACAGTTTCAAAATGTTGATCTTAAGAGTAATTATTTGGGCTTGTCAAATCAATTTTATCTTAGTAAAACTAAACATTTATAATACACAGTGGAAATAACATGGCAATGCATTACCTCTCAAATATGTTCTCTTTTTAATGTCAAAGAAAAACCTTAATTATTATAATAAGAGTTATAAAGTGAATTGCAATAAAGCATTAAATGTTTTACTTTTAATTTTTTTTATTTTTAAAATTCTTTCTATCAGCAATTACTTATATAGAGGTCCTATGTTAGATTCCCAGCTGAGGGGTAGAAACGTTTCTTAGCTCAGGATTATTTCCAATTCTCCCTTGAGTCTAGAAGCATGAATGAGAAAAATCAATGGATCTTTTATTGGACAACCTTAAACTACTATGATACTCAGCATTAATTACTGAATACTTAGCGAAATACTGTTTAATTTTGAAGAAGGACTTTTATTATATGGGATGTTTCATGAATTGCCTGATAGTGATGTGATGTGAAGTTATGTAGATTTCTAAGTTGTGACTATATTTAACAAATTTCTAACGAAATTTGCTGAATTTGCAAATTGCTGAGTTTGCTTCTTGAGTTACTTTAAAACATGATTTCCCAGCTAGAACATGTAGAGTCATTTAACTCATGTTTAAAGTACACAGAAGACGTTGAAACATAATGAAACTAGCATTATTCCAATTATTATCACTTTTGAAACGTCCTTTTTCTATAAATCTGGAGGTAAACTTTTTTACGTCTTTTAGCTATGAAAATCGAAATTATTCTCTCGTTTAAATTGATAACATCTTTCCAACACATTAATTTACTTAAATGCCATACATTAACAGTATATAACTGTCCTATTCGACGATGAAACTGATTCTGATTAAGTTCCATCTTCTATCATGTTCTGATGCGTCTTGCGAGGAAAATTCATGATTTTCTCTTCCCCATGGCAACCACACATTTTTTTGACTAAGTCATCCGAAGCAACCAATACAAGCGTCTTCTTCATTTTTTTATAATTTCAATTCCTAAACTTCATTTAAACATATTAATATTTTAAACATTCTTTAAAATAATTCTACTTTTTTGTTCAAATTTTGTCCCGCCTTTAATTGCAATCGTCATATTGGCCGCCGATCTCCTTTGGAACATAAAATCTGTTGGCGTTGGGTTGCTGGTATTTTGAATTTTTAAACAATATTTCACACACATACATTCGCACTTTCAGACTCTGGGGAATACGGTCGGAGAAACATCCCCACCCCTGCCGGGGATCGAACCCGGGACCCCTCGCATAGTGGGCAGGTTCTCCACCGATTAAGCTACGGAACCAGCCCTATTTTTACATTTTAAATAAAATCATAAAACTCATTAACAATATTAATTCTTTGCCTTCCGAGGCTGGATAAAAATAACTGTTACAATTTGCTAGGTCACTTTGCATAATTATTGGTGTTCATTTACGAGCCATAATCTATGACAGGGAACCATCGGCTTTACGCCCTACCGAAGGAACCCGATGCCGAAAAAATACACGACAATCAAATGAACACATTGCCATGAGCAAATATTTCAAAGGCAAAAGTCATCGATATGACTTAGATGTTAAAGCCAATATACAAATTGAACAAAGTAAGTAATTTGTCTTGTATATGACTCATTTGTTGCAAACTTGTTGTATGTCATGGCCAACAAAATGAAATACAGCTACTGTTTATACCTCACATTATTAAATTATTTTGTTATTTTTGATCATCTGGAAAAGTACATCAGAGGAAAACTATTTCCTATATTAAATTCCTATGTCAAATGATTTGATTTTCAACATACATAAATAACTTCGCAATCTATTGTCATTTTATAATTGAATTACGTATCACAAATACTTGATTAGTGCAATATGTCAACATATCTATTCACTATGACGATTTGAGGCAAAGTTTTATGCGTCAATTGGTAAGGAAGGACTAACGTGAAGTCTCTACAAAATTATTTACTTGTTTATAAGAAAGTATTTCCTTGTAGTGGCCACTACGTTTTATTTATTGAAGGCCGATAACTTTGTAGAATTTTAAAGTAAGCTTAATTTAGATTAAATGCGCTTTATGTTAACTATCAGTACACCTGAAAGTAACAACTTAACAAAAACAAGGAGATAAATAAATATGTGTGTATGTTACAAGATTTAACGATGTATAAAAAATACATAAACATTAAAACGTGAAATACATGCTGCAGTCGCTCCTTGTTTAGATATGCAAATCTGTCGTTTGCTCTTTGTGCAAGCTGTGACTTACAGTCTAGGAGGTCTAGGAGGTCTGGGTGGCTCAGTTGGCTTGCCTACTGATATGAAGGTTAAGGGTTCAAATCCGGCTCAGTGCACTTTAAAGTGTCAGTAAATTTGTGACATGTAAATGAAACGGGACAAAGTTACGGCGTACTAGTGACATGTTATAATCTTATAGCTGACAGTGTCTTTATAAAACAAAATATATACTTTTTTAATCTTTCCGTTCCTGTGTTTCAAATATTTCCCTCGGATTTCGTGAATAGTTAATAAAAACACAAGTACAAGTCCTTCTGCCAAATAGTCAAAACACTTATCTGTCATATATGTACTTGTGCTGTCTATAGAGTAGCAGATAAGCGTTAGAATGAGCTCTAACTGTACACTTAATGCTGGGACAACAAGAGCAAACAGATAGCAAACTAAAGTAGATGACAGAATGGTGACTATGCTACTCAGAAATGCTAGAAGGCTTGGGTGTCAAGCAGGCTGAACTAGCTAGGTTAAAAAATGGCACCAAGCAATCTATACAACCATCTCAAGAAAATATGTACGTAATGTGCTTAAAATAGTGTAAGTAGCAAGTTGTATAAATAGATTTTATTCTGTTATATAAACTTAATTCTGAGTAATGATGTATTGGAATCAAGAAAAACACAGGTCTGCATTAAAGCCCCAGAACCTAAAAGGAAAAAATTAGAGAGAATCTTTCATCAAGAAGCTTTTCGAATACGCAATGAACTGTAATTTCAAATATATCAAAAGCATCATTTTCCTTGATTTTCTGTCGAATATAGCCTCTCCTTTTGCAGAATAGCATGACAGTGTTCACACCACACAGCTAAGAGGTAAGATTAACAGGAGCAAACTGCATGTACAGCGTAGGAGGACATCTTTCTTATACTTCTGCTCCACGAGACTAAAATAGATATGTTTTTGGTTTCATGAGCAATTCATACTTAAGAAATTCTCAGCACTTTTCCCTCAGTAACACAAATTGTTTAATGTAATTCGGAGAGGAGGAGATTTACCGCATTTTAAACTCTAGTTCACCCCTGTGGGCTGTGTGCAAATGTTAAAGAATTATTTCGCCCTATCTGCTGCCCAAGTCCTGAGCCGTGGCGTAATGGGCTAAACCGTTGTGTTTTATTTCCCTGCCACAGAATACACCCCACACATGAGAGGTGCGGATTTTAAGTTCCGGGTGTAGCACCGATACCCACCCAGCATCGTGAGGAAATTGAGGAGCTACGCTAGGTAGCCAACCCTCATGTAGAAAGTCAGGTCATCTGGAGTTGCCGAGATGCTTTTTTTTTTTTTTTTTTTTTTTTTTTTTTTTTTTTTTTTTTTTTAAATTTACGTCCTCCAACGTTAAGTCATATCGGACGATGAATGGAATGGAATCAAATGATTCCGGAGTCCATGAAGCTCAAAGTTACCTGAAATTCGTCTATCAGGATAAGGGAAAACCTCGGAAGAAACCTTATCCAAGTAACTCACCCTAACCAAGATTCAAACTCGGAACCCCTTGAACGTGAGGCAGACACACTAGTCTCTGCTACCGAGGTGGGCGTAGCCGAGATGCTGACCACATCTCCTCCCCGTATCGGTTGTATGATCGCCCACCTCTACCTTGCATAGGTGGGCGTGATGCCGGCAGTCAGGTTGGCAGGCTCAGGTGCACTTTGGGCTGTTACACCATGGATTTAGTTTCACCTGCTACCCAAAATTCTTGATTAACCTGTCGAATGGCAGCACTATTGTTATTAGCTTTCCATTATTGTTGACAATGATCACTGTAGTAGCGATCTTGTCAACCGCATTAAAATAGAGGTTGCTATAGCAACACTCTCTGTAGCTGTGTATTTTTGTTGTTCTCGTTTGCTAAAGAAATTGCTTGTATTGAACTTCAGCTTGCTGTTATAAAATGTTTACTTAAATTACCAAAATTAGATAAGTGTACTAAAGAACAGAAGGAAATGGTAAATCACATAGAAGATCGCGGAATATTAGTAAGACCTCCCGCAGTACAACTAAGGCTCTCTTTAAAAATTGGTATATATATAATCATAAAGCCTTCTGTATTATTTACAAATGCATTTACATAGTTTATATACTATAGCAATTACTTAGAGTTAATTCTGCTAGACATCTCACGTTACATATTTTAATCTAGGGACGATTTCGAGCTAAGCAAGAAGTGTTTAGTTAAACTTGCGAAAACATAATTCAAATTATTCGTGCTAATTATGTAGAAATAGGAGTGGAAAGGAAAGATAGCAAGGATCGCCAGGATTCAAGCACTTCGGTATCATGATTCACTATGAATATTTAAAAAATAGCTAGCACTTATTGGAATGAATCGGTCATTTTAATAAATTCTGAATCATTAGTACTAAGAATTTTGTCTTTCTTCTAAGGAATCCTTGTTATATAAAACAATACAAAATTCAAATATTTAAAGTGCCTTCAGAGGCTATTCTGAGCAAGTTCAAGATACACACTCCATTTATTGCATGAATTTAATAATCATATAACTTTTCATCAACGTCTTTAGATCCGTGTTTGAAACAACAAATGGTTACGAAATGTTATTGATTTCGGGAATTTCCTTGAAAAGTCGTTCTGTTATACCCTTAACATATAAAACTGTACTTAAACACGGAGGTCAGTATTTAGGCTAACTTTGGGTTTTGGCAGTATTATTCACAGACACAAAAATTTAGACATACGCACATATGATGATTTTTTTACAAAAATGCTAAATTATAAAAGCTTTATAGTTGGTGAAATACAGTATTTATCTGGATCTATACGGAGAGGGGATACACAAAGCAAAAAGGAGCTATTGGAAGTATTCAGGTTCTTGTGAGTTGCGCAGTTATCAGCAAGTTTATCAATAGTAAAGATGGTTGGTTATCACTCGTTCATAAGGAAGCAGGATCTAGCTTTAAGAACAACACAAAGCAAAACCACCTAAAGCATCTTAGGATTTAATGAAGTTCAACTGGCATTATTTTGTAATAATCTGATTAACATAACGCTTAAACATCATTCCTCACAAAATATTCAATTTGAACGAAAATGGAATTCTAATAGTCTCAAGTAAAGTCCATAAGTTCAACTCTATGAAAGCGAAGAAGGCTGTTGAGAAAGTTTCTGCAGATAGGCGTCAGATGTGTAAAGCAATTCCAACAGCATATTTAAGTTTCAGAAAACAACCCTATAACTACTTTTCTACTGGATAATCACACATATCTTATATCTCTATATTTCTGTAACTTTCACAAAGGACACGTCTATTCACCTTTTAAATACCCCTTTTCATTTAAGACATAATTTCAACCTCTTAGGCAGTATATGGTTCATTGAAAGAACTTTATGTCCAACCTCTTAGCAGTGGATCGTAAAGATGATTGTTATTCTCTACCAAGTTGTTGAACCTTTTGAAATAGCTTACATGATAACATAACATCATTCCTGATGTTAATGATCAAGCAAATTGAATCATTATTAAGAAATTCAGAGTGAAAAATCAAGGGGAAAAAACAGGATGTCGCTCAAAGAATTGGTTTTCATCTACACCAAAGAATTGATGCAATTATACTTTACCTTCGGATATTCATCCTTTGTCTAAGATAACACCGTTTAGGAAAACAATTAGGAAGGAAAAGAAGTCCACAGTTCTCAATTTGATACCAAACAATAGGACTTAGAACAAGGAAAGAGGATTAACAGCTTGCATGAACATAAAATGAATGCAGCAAAATCTTTGGACAAGGAAACATTGGGAAGAACGAAACTTTCGGAGAGGAAATACAAAGCTGTGCAAGTACATCAGGGCCAGAAACAGCTGTCCTGTATGTAGATAATAAGATATATGAGTAACTCCCTGGATACAGTGAGGAAATGTTATCATGTGGCACGATTATTGCTTCTTTTTCCAAAAAGAAAACTTTTTTATGACTTTTGCTAAAATGAAATAATTGAACCATCGCACTGGCCAGAATGTTCGCCAACACATTATAGGGAAGTTTGAATAAAGTGTTAAAAATTAAATATTTTGTTTGTTTGCAACGCTATCAACTGACGGAATTTCGTCCCATAATAAATTGTGCTATGTCAGTAAAGCTAGTGACATGTAGAGTCGCTGTTAAGTACAGTTGAATACCATCGGTCTGACACTATGCTCACTCCTATACGCTCACACCTTGAGAGTTTGATGGCATCATCTGTGCTCTACGTGAGGCCTGTGTGCCAAAAATTGTGTGCAGTTAGCTGGAAGCACCCGAAAATGAGTCCAGAATACGTCGGAACATTTCATTTCATCACGAGGTCTACCCGAAAGTCCGAAGTCTCCGTCCTTTAGTACCCTCCCATTTCTAGACAGGTGGAAGTGGATTTGCCACTTACGCGCGTCAACCCCACAGGGAAGACTACCGATATACCTCGGTGGGGCCGCCTGGTGATCTAGCACACCTACTAGCTCCCCGGGACTTCTTAGGAAACCCTCTGCACACTCCGAGCCGCCCAAGCCTGGCCGGAGGTACCCAGGAACACACTGCCCCCTCGAGTTCAACCCAATCCGAACAACTCCCATTCAGGAGGGTCTCGAATGCTCGGCCTGAGGTTCCTCTGGTAACATCAGAGGTACCACGAGTGCTAAGGATCCTCAGCGCTCGCACCACAGCAGCTGAAGGAAAAGGATCTCCTCCCCTACGGGGAATATGTAGGGAACATATAGGCATAACAACCCAGCATTGTACGGGAAGGACAATTTACCTCTAATGGGCAGCGGTCTACATGTGGTATACGTAAGGAGAGCCGTCTCCCCAGTCAGAAAGTTGACCAAGGATGTCCAGCAGCTACTTGCGAGTGGTCGCATGCAGCACTTCCTAGGCTTCAGTTTTGGGCTTTACAGTTCTACTCCGCAGCAGATATTTGGTGCACTTTCTTTATATACAGCAGGCATTACACCAGCAAATTTTCAGGTGCGTAGTGGTGTGAGTACACTGATAGTTCCCTTGTGAGCCGGATTTTGAGTCCACGATCTTGACATAAGTAGGCCAGCACCTAACCAACATGAAATTTTAAGTCATCCACAACAACAAAAGAGCATGTGTTTAATAAACACAATAACTGAACGTTTATTGAGAACGTTAGAAACATGGTATATGTACGATTACCTTAATCACTAATAAATACCCATTACTAATTACTCCTTATTTTCTTGTAGTAGCATTTAGTGTGCTAATTCTTAATTTGTTACCTAATTTTCTATACTCCGCATGTATAGGAACTTTACTCTATGTGTGGCAAACATCCTAAACGCACTTAGTTTCATTGGAAACAATTTCTTTACAGACAAAACATATGAATCTAAGTTCCTATGTTCAGCTAAAGAAACCCTTGTGTGCAATTATGCACAAAAAGACGGTACAAGGGATACATATAGGGCTTGGGAGAAATTGCGAGGTTTTGCCCAAGTTATTATATTGAAGTAAATATTAGAAGTTAAAAAGTATATCCCTTTCGTCTAATTATATTCTACTTTCCACAATAAATATTTCCCGAAATCAGCGAAAGATATTGATATGGCAATCAGTCTAGCCTTTTTCCGTATTTTTAATCTTAAACGAAGCATACGTGTTTCTTTTCCTCGGAACAAAAATATAAAATGTTCACTCATTGTATAATTAATATATTACATGGCGATTTAAAGCTATAATTTATATTCCTAGCCTTCAACCTGCTACACATTTAAGAAAGATTGCATCATATAGAACATTTTATGTTCTAAATATGTGTAAAACATAGTTTCTCAGATTTAAGGGTAAATGTGATATTTTCTGTGCTTCTAAACTTAATATGTGGTCCAAATTCTCCTGCATAATAATCGTAAATATGGCCAAAATAGGACAGCATGTGTTTCTATAGAAAATAGCAGAAATAAAAGATCGTTGAAGTTTTAACCAAAATCTCACCACAGAATTGTTTTAACTTCTGTATCCCTTTTTCATTATCATTGCGTTTTAGAATATAATGCCGTTGTAATACAATTTATTACATTGACTGCATTTCTCCTTCATTCCTCCGCCATTTAAATGAATTACATCTGTCCCTACCATTTTATATTCTTCGTTGCATATATTGATGCGTATTTGTCACTCCCATTCTATTTTTAAATGCCTATAATCTACTAAAGATCATTTTCATCAAAACTGCTTATAATTTCCTTCTTTTCAGTGACCTTGACTCTTGTTTTAATTTCTTTCCAGAAGCTCCTACTTTTATTGTTTCTTCCTCACCATGTTTTCCCCATTCTATTTCTTCCAATGTTATCAATATCTTATATATCCCATTTTCTTTTTTCCCATTTTCTCCTATATGATCGTGATTATTTTAGTATATTATTTTCCTCAAATAGATTTATTCTCGACCAGCTTACTTCTCCTTCTATTCTTTTGCTTTTTGCTCCTATTCTCCTAGTTCTACTTGAAGCGCTCTCAGTGTTCCTATTGCGTGCTATGAGCAATAAGGGACTACATCACAAACAAAACACGACATCCAAG
The DNA here is from genome assembly GCA_030765055.1 of Mantis religiosa. Taxonomy (NCBI): domain Eukaryota; kingdom Metazoa; phylum Arthropoda; class Insecta; order Mantodea; family Mantidae; genus Mantis; species Mantis religiosa. The sequence continues at coordinate 67,426,268 of CM060949.1, forward strand.
ATAAAAAAAAAATTATGCAGGAAGAACATGCTGAGTTTATTTTCATGCAAATAAACTGGTTCACACACATAATGCGTTGCCAATTTTTTGTTTTGCAAACTTGAAGCCACATTCTTGCCTCTTTTAAGGCCATAAGGTTACTGTTCCGGTTACACCAAGTAGCAGAGTTGCTTAAAGGCTAAATGAGACATTTGTTTGCCTTAACAGTAGTTGTCAAGCATGGCCGAGAGTAGCCCTTGCCGCTTCTTGGCATACTCCAAGCCAGATCTGCGACCTTCGGCATTAGTTAATGAATTCGGGGCACTTCCTTAAGAAATAGCCGGATCTCAAGATGCTAAACATGATCTACACGAAACATTCAGCAGTTACTTCAAACTTTTACACTTTAGACTTATGAAGTTTATGATCAGCTTTATTATTAGTAAAACTCTACATTCTAAAGGATGCTGACTTCTACATACGTACTTCACATTTTGAGATCCCTGTAAACATTTAATGGCCGGATACTAAGTGTTCGTTTCAAACCTCAAAGCTGTATAAAGGATTAAAACGATATATTCCGTAGAGAATGGAAGTATGAATGACTATAAGTGTGTTTTATGATAATAATATACAGAATGGATATTTAACTTACAGTTTAAGGAGCTACTAATAGCGTTAGTTATAAATAAAACAATCAGAAAATACTTGATGCATGGAACAATTTGCCTTATTACACTTCTTTTCATTATCTTTTCTAAATGTTTCATTAAGCTTTATTACTGTTCTTGTTTTCCTACAGTATATTATTCCACTCAAAATTTCAAGATTCAGATTTCTTGGAAATATACACATTTTAAAGTCCTATAAAAAAGAAAAGTAGGCACTTAACGTAGTTGTTTATGTGTGTGAACAACATAGTTTATAAGCAAAAGGTTTATAAGCAGATCACGTACCTAGGTTCATTGTAATTGTGAAGGTTACAATATAAAATGTTCACAAAATTCCTCTCCAAATATTTACATGGGGAAAAATGTGATGTTACTTTCTCGAAAAAGCTCTAACAACAATTGTGATTGAAATGGTTTATGTTTCATTCAGTGACGTGACATGTAAATAAACTGTAAAGTCGTCTTAAATTGGTTAGAATTTTTTGGCTAAAAAGTTAGGAAATGCATTAGATGTATCTAAAACTTAGAGTTCATTAAAATCTGAGAAAATCTTTTTAAGCCATGGCCGACCAACCCGACGGCACAGGGCACTGATGGCCAATCATCCAACACATATGGACGACGATGCGGCAAGCACTCGCCTAAATATTTTTACTAAACCCATAAATCGCTCTAATTGCAACTTTTCATATTCCTCACGATGAGAAATGCTAACCAAGTCTATATATGTCCCAAACAAATCACAGACCCATTAGCATTTCTTAGCAAGAAACCTGAGCAGTAAGATCCAATGCTCCATGCCACAAAGAGGACGCAAAATACAATGTGGTATTTTTGTGTCGTTAGATATTTCCAGTTTTTCACCTAAATTTTTCAATAGTTAGAGAAGCATCCATGCAAAAGGCGTACAACATAAACAGTTGTATATTTCACTTCATTTTTAACGTAGGATGTTGCTTATATCTAATCAATGCATCTGTAAATTACAAATTTTGAAATTATGGCGAATAGCAATCAAGAGTAACTGTAAGTGTATGTAAAAGCCAGAGTATTGCAATTACACGTTTTTCTATACTGAAAATTATTTCTAAAGAACAGCATGATTTTCTACTTATTAATAACAACAAATTCTGGGTGTACTTAACTTGGTAACGTAACTGAGGGGACCGATTAAAGAGCTACTTGATTGAAAAGTACCTGCCCGTTATTTCAAAGACTGCACATACGCCAAGGAGGGACCGGGGCTCAGATCACGTCCCAACTTGCAGTACTCTACTCTCCACTCATAACGCTTAGGGTGGGCAGAGCTGAAACACGCAACTGTCCGGCAGTGCACCTTAGCCCGAAAAGAGCTGTTGTGCTGTCGGGAGTTTAATTAATAATTATGAATGTTTTCTGAAATGGATTTAGTCATGCTTTAATGTACATTTTGTAGTAATTACATAGAATCATGCAGAACGCTAGTGCAATGGTTTAATTGTTGTCCTTGATGTTTTCTCTTTGAATTCTCTGGTGAGAAAAATCAACAAATGGAGTATTAAAAGTGTGTAATTAAAGTTGCTGCAAGTTTTCGACAAAAAACTGTAAAACTGTAAGAGATCGTTGGAGATTATTTTCTGGAGTAGTCCTTCGGTTAATTACATGAGCTCATTGTTGTAAAAGTTCAAACAAAGTGAGGGAGTCACAAAGTATTCACAAAAAATTCAACATACATGTTTCACACCTTGGGCCAGGATATAACATTTTAAGTAAAATTCTAAGAGGCACTTTTTGAGAAAGTAAATAAATGTGTCGTCATAAAAAGATTAGTATGAAGATTTTGTAGGTGACCTTCCTGAAGCATCCTTGTAAAATACCGAACATACCGAACAATTTCGACTACACACACACTAGCTAGGTACACAGATATGAGTGTGCGAACCTCTTCAAAAAAAAAAAAAAAAAAAAAAAAAAAAAAAAAAAAAAAAAAAAAAAGAGCAAGCTTTGGGTGACTTGTTACATTTAAATATCTACATATCGAATTTGGCAGAGTACAATGTTTCCTCTACTTAGCGGTAAAGAAAATTTAAAAATGCAAAATGGAAGGAAAGTGTAATTTCACCTTACAATATGCTTCTACATGTTCAGTGACAAAATTTAAGATACCATACAGAGTTAATAAGTTATATAAAACAGAAGTGAGTGAGTGAGTGAGTGAGTGAGTGAGTGAGTGAGTGAGTGAGTGAGTGAGTGAGTGAGTGAGTGAGTGAGTGAGTGAGTGAGTGAGTGAGTGAGTGAGTGAGTGAGTGAGTGAGTGAGTGAATTCCAGTATCTCCTTTAAGTGGAAGGGCCTACTGAACCGCGCAACCTCGGGGCCCATAGGCAATGGGTTGAGGATCAGAGGTTTCCTGCTCAGAGAGATTCTGGGATGAGGGATCAACCCAACGCCGGAATTGAAAGTACGAGAGATGAGGTGATTGGAAAGATGATGATGGAGCAATCGGTGGAATGGTAGCGGGAAAACCGGATTATCCGGAGAAAACCCGCCCTAGCGCCATGTTGTACACCACAAATCTCACTTTGCGGTCACCTGAGATTGAACCCGGGCCACCTTGGTGAGAGCCAAGCGGTCTAACCATTCAGCCATGGCGCGGACAGAACAGAAATACAAGGCCTCAAATTTTATAGTAAAATATTAGCTTACTCTAAGCACAATAGCTGTCTCTTTTATCCTCTTGCTGTCCCCTTCAGCTGCCGTGGTGCGGGCGCTGCGGACCCCTAGCACTCGTGGTACCCCTGACGATACCAGAGGAACCTCGGGCCGAACATTCGAGCTCCTCCCTGAATGGGAGTTTCTCGGACTGGGTTGGACTCGAGGGGGCAGTGGTTCCCAATACCCGTGGGAGATCAGTTACGTCTCCGGACGAGGTTGAGGGAAGCCATATATTCCCGCGTACTAGCCAGCATAGCTAGTAGAAGGTGTGCTAGAGCACCAGGCGGCCCAACCGAGGTTGATCGGTAGCCTTCCCCTTTTAGGTTGCGCGTAAGTGGCGTATCCACTTTCATCCCGTCTTGTGTTTTCGGACCAGGTGGGGGGGCTTGTTAGGATCTAGGTCTTGCCCTATGGAAAGCCCCACGGAGGTGCTGGGTGCCCTTTTGGGACAGCTGGGTAACTCCCTGGTCGTCAGAGGGGGGGAGGCTCAGTCTTCACTATGTGGATTGTCCTGGTAGTTACCCTGGAGTTTATATGTCGAGTTTATATCCTCTTACTCTTTCATTTGGTACAAAAATATTCAAATTCATTAGTAACACATGGAATGGAAATATGTAGCTTCAAATTGTTACAGCAGAATATCAGCTTGTTCTAAACACAGTAGCCTTTTGTTTACGTCCTCAGTGGAGAGGGAAGAAAACATTATAATGCATACTTAACACACACACACACACACACACACACACACACACACACACACACACACACACACACACACACATACACACACACGCACACACACTTAGGTAGAGACAATATGCAGAGGAAGTATCTCCAGCTGGCCCCGATGTCTTTCAGGACCAGCATCTGCAGTACTCGATTGTAATTCGAGATATCTCGAAAAGAGAAAGAGAAGGTGGTGGCTGCAATCGATACAGGCGCGGTATCATCAACCAACCACAATTTACCAGATCCTATCACTGCACACGCGGGGCGTAAAATAAGTAATGAGTTGATGTGGCCATTTGCATTTTATTACACTCAAAACTAATAGCGTATCTGCACTAAACTGGGAACTGCCTCCTTTACGTGCCCCATAAAATGACGCCTTGGGACATGTGCCCTCTAGATGAAACATTGCTTCAACGGAAAGCATTCCGCATTAATGACTGCCCGAAGCTGGTGCATGGTCGCACTTGCACGAGAAAATTATTACCATCAACACGAACACAACAATATTACGTAGTACAAAATGGGTAACTCGTGACTTCAACATAATACTCAGCCGTGTTGGTTACACTTACTACGTCTGCGGCTTCTTTCCTGAAGGGAGGGGGGAAAACTCTTTAGACTTTGGAGTACTAAATTGTCATTATGTTTCTCACTAATGTTTCAATAATAACAGCAAGAAGCACGAGATATTGCACATCAAGAAATCGATATAGTGACAAACTGCCAGTTGGAATGCCTACCAGACTACCTTGATGCAGATCATGGGTGATAAAAAACGCCTTACCTTTTGCTTCCAACAGACTGCATTCTGCGAGAATAGAGCACACTTTGAGTGGAAACAGTATATTATGATGCAAGGATATGCAGTTCATATTTACGGACTCTCAGATTTTTGTGTCGAAAATGTATTATTCTTGAAAATGTATTAATGTGCTTAATGAACTAGTATTACCTACATAGCATTTTAAATAATCGGTTTTTAAAGATTAACTACACAAATATTATAAAGAACAAAAATGTTGTGTGTACCTTTGCTCAAATCTTTATAAAAGCTCAGGATTTGTTTAGTAACTGAGTAATAAATGACAATCGGATTTGCTTATAAATATGGCAGTCCTATAATACGTATACGAGTATGTATGTCAAAACCTCCTATTAACTCTTACGTAAGAAAGTTTTGTTGTAGCTCCTATTTTATTTTTCAGGACTAGGACCATATGGGAACTTCTGCTTCTTTTTTTTAAATACACGTGGACTCTTTGTAAATAAGTGACAGAGATGGCAGCACTGTACAATGCATGGAACTGTAGTGGCAGCGACAAGAGCTAGGACTGTTTTTACACTTAAAATGGCGATGTTTTCATTGCAAGAACAAAGTTTAATCATTCCTTTTCTCCACTTTTGTGGTGTGACACCTATTGAAATTCATCGCCAGTTGAGTGAGGCATGTGATGATAGTACCATGGATGTGTCTAATATGGGTTCCTGGATGCGACAGTTCAATGAAGGCAGAACATCGTGTGGCAACAAACAAAGAGAGTCACGGCCTTGCAGCAGCCGGTCTGATGACATGATCCAGGGAATGGAGATCGTTGTTTTTGAGGATCGCCGATTGAGTATTTTCAGAAGTCATGCAGGATTGTGTGCAGAGATCCCACGAAAATGCTAATTTTGGAGGCGATGTCTGCAACTGTCTTTGTTGTCACACGATGTTCTGCCTTAATTGAACTGTCGCACCCAAGAACGCACATTAGACACATCCATGGTACCATTATCACATGCCTCAATCAACTGGCGATGAATTTCAAAAGGTTTCACACCAAGAAAATGGAGAAAATGAATGATTACATTGTTTTTGCAATGAAAACGTCGCCACTTTAACTATCAAAAATAGACCTTACTCGAGTATCTGCTATGTTAAAATTCTCGTAAATGATGGCTTAACAGCTGCAGAAATTCATTTGCGGATTGTAAATTTGTATGTGACTCTTTACCCTTAGTTTCCACTGAGAAGAAATGGCCCGCCGATTTATAACATGGCCATGAAAGCGACTAAGTCGATGAACGCGAAGGACGTCCAATAACTGTAACCACACCGGAGTCATTAAAAAAGCGCATGACAGATTTTGGAAGATTGGCGTACAAAGGTGCGTGCAATTAATAATGCTCTTGGAATTTCAGTGGGATGTATTGGTCACATTTTGCATCAGGAATTAAACATGAAACGGCTTTGCGCAAGATGGGTGCCGCGTATCCTCACTGTGGATATCAAACCCATTCAGACGACACTTTCTAAACAGAGCTTGGTGCATTTTCAAAAGAACAGAAGTGACTTTTTGCGCCAATACGTCATAGTGTATGAAACATAGATTCACCACTACACACCCGAACCCCAGCAGCAGTCGAGGCAGTGGACAGAACCTGGTTCTTAAGCTCCAAAGAAGACGAGGACGGTGCCATACCTGGGAAAGATTATGGCTTCAGTTTTGGTATGTAAGGATTCTTGTTGATTATCTCGAAAAATGGAAAACCATTACTGTAGAATATTTTCTCAATTTCTAACTAAACTGAAGTGCAAGCATTCGTGAAAACATACCCGAGTTAAAAAAGAAAAATAACTTTTTCCATCAGGACAATGCACCTGCCCAGAAAAGTGTTTTGGCAATGGGGAAATTGAGAGATCTGCACTATGAAGTGCTAGAGCATCCACCCTTTTCCCCAGATTTGGCTCCCTCGGATTTCCATGTTTCCAAAACTGAAGACATTCCTCGCTGGTAGACAATTTTCGTCCAATGAAGAAGCAATTGCGGCTTTAAATAGGTACTATCATGCTGCTCAAACCCTTACCATGGATTTATCTTTGGTAATAGAAACCTGTCAGATAACGCGCTCATTATTCTTGTAAGAGTGAGAGGGGAACTGCCACCGGTTCCCGGTCCTGTGCTAAGCACCAATGAACGTATCACTTCGCCAATGGAATTCGCAGTAATCACAAATGACAGATGTTTACTCCACGTGGAGTAATCAGTGTGTCATCCAGGAGGTATCTACTACCAAAGATGAATCTATGCTAACGGTTCGAGCAGCATGACCATACTTTGCAGCACTGCCGCAGGAACACTACAGAGAGCGGATAATGACATTGGAATATTGCATGACAAAATGTATTGACGCTAGAGGAGATTTTGTTGAAAAATAGAACTACTTTGAAGGCATGAATTGTCATTTTTCACTATTAGGCCGAGAACTTTTCAGACCACCGTCATATAAGCGGTTAATTCATGTGATTTTCTGCAACATAAGAATAATGTTCCATTTAATTGTGAGAACATTTAACATAATCTACTTTTCAAAAGTTTACCTTCAGAATGTTCTTTTGAAACCCTTAGTACACAATTTTATCACTGCAACATACTTCCTTTAAGGTGTCATATAGCTATGTCCTCTGATCTTCTTATTTTCACCAATTAACGGTTACAACAGCTTATGTTTATGATAGATAAAGTCAACATAAAAAATTCAATGCCATAGCCGGGATTTGAACCGTGGATCTCCTGGTTTCCGTCCAGTCGCTCTTACCCATTGAGCTACCATGGCCAACGTGACATCCTGACATTAAATTCTCCAAGTGACTCATATATTTTCCCGGTAAACCACTAGGGGTTATCGCATCCGAGATACACCGTTTGTGGCGACTTACTATCGTAAGTACTTGAGTCCCAGGCTTCATCCTTTAACTCTCAATATTTAGGTTAATTGATGGAAATTAATCATTTCTTCACACTAGCATTATATAGGCTTATGATTTTGATAGCCAACATGAAAAATTCAGGCCAACGTGCCGTACTGACATTAAATTCTCCAATTGACTCATATTTTCCCGGCAAACCACTAGGAGCTCTCGCATCTGAGATACAACCTATGTGGCGATTTACTATTGAAAGTACTTGAATACTTGAGCTTCATAATTTAACTCTTAATATTTAGGTTAATTGATGGAAAATTATCATTTCTTCATATTAGCTGTATATAGGCTAAAGTTTTTAATAGCTTAAGTTTAATTAAGGGACCCCTTGTTTTCTTTTTCAAAGAAAAAAGTTATAAATATGTCATGATGCTATTAAGTATTTATAGTTCCATTAACACTTTGTAGAAATGTTTCAGCTAATTTACAATCCGATTGGATTAGGAAGCATTCAGAGTGTTCATAGAAATCATGTGCTTCTGATTTTTAGCTTTATATAGATTTCCACCCTCTACCTTCTAAATTGTTTGTTTCTTGCCACACTGCACTATTGACATAAAATGAGATAGTATTAATGGATTTTTCGTGTATAGAATGTCGCTCTATATAGACATACCATATGCCACAATGTCTCAATCAAACATGTTTATTTTACTACATGTATCCATACCTTTATACCGACTTCCATTACTGGCTTGCAGCAAAACAAACACCGCCGGAAAGAAGGCTAGCAATTACCCAGGGCTGTGCATTTCGACTGTCACTCAAGGCTGAAATGACAGGAAGGTGCATGTACAGGTTACTCTTAAATATACATGAAGATAGCATCGCTTAACTCCTTGTGTCAGTCCATTCGAAGAAGACTACGAAAGCCGAATAATATTCCTGATACACTATCTTGACATTACCAACTTGTCCACATTAGCAAGACTGGATTTTGTGATGTACTCAGTCCCTTCCAAGTGAAGAGCTCCAGATGGCATCATGCGCCGCTTTAGGTCGTCGTGTCAAACTGGAATTAAGAGGCACGTGGCCTATCACAGCCCCATAAATCAAATTAAGCCTATATTGCAATAAAATACTAACGTGCAATGTGAATCCCAATGATAAACAATTTGTTACTGTGGTGACTGTAAGACATGTTGTGTCGGCAACACTTTAGCGCTGTGTCTTCATCGCGACTGAAGAAATGTAGTGACAGGAAAGAAAGAGGGAGGGGCTGCAAAATGCCAACACAATAGTGGATGGTGCAACACCTGTTTTGGATTTCTTTTTTTCTTCAAGTCTTGCAACAGCTACCTCAAACCTGTGTATATCGTACATCATACCTGTTTGATGATGTTCCGTACAAAATAAAACAAAACCTCTATCAAGTAATGTTACTGACACCGCAAGCACCGTAAATAAAGTTTAAAAATAAAATACCATAAAATGTCTCTATTATGTAACCTGCATCCTTTTCCAAACCAACGTTTTCTTGGCTTGCTAAAAGTGATCAACAATTTCTTAAGAATATCTTTGACACTTAACACTTCATAGAATTCCGTGGATTATTTGTAGGAAAATATATTTTTTAGCCATTAAAATTATATCGGATTACAGGAAACAGCTGCCTTTAGAAGAGAATCAGCCAACTGCATTGCGCATGAAGTTTTAAGGTGTCCTTTCTTAAGATCTTTGATAAGGATACGAGTGAAGGCAAAGATATGTTGTAATCACGACGTACAGTTGCGTGTAAGTGTAAGTAGAGTGGCAGATATATGAACGGAGCAATTAAGATTGCTGATGAAACATCTAGTTCAAACATTTCCAACCACTACCTTTTTATATCATCTTTATTATCATAATCGACGACGTTATTGCACCTAGAATGCTTATGACCCAAAGAGCTACTGAAAGAGAAAAGCATACGGCAACCATAGCCTCCTTCTTGATATCTTTTTCCACTAACGAGATTCTGTTTTCGAAGTATTTCATTAATTTAGCAAAGTTATAGCCTTCTTACCCAAGAGCAGCAATATTTTTATACAGGGTACTTCATTTAAAACCTAACGGAGCACACGGCATTTCGCCTCTCCCATGACCTTGCTGGAATCTTCCACCACCGACTGTCGTGTGCGGGCGCTAGTGGTCTGCACTCCACTCGGCAGTATTGTACCGGCCACCAACATGAACAGACGTTTGACTCTAGAGCAACGCATTGCCGCGTACAAAGTTATTATAAATGGTAATCACGAGACGTGTTCATACAGAGTACATTGAAACGTTTCCTGGTGAAATGTCTCCTTCTAATTTTACGAGATTCACGAGATTCTGAAGAAGTTCAAAACAAAAAACCAAAGCGAAAATATACAGGGTTTTTAACCCTGACCCGAAAGCCTTATTAGAGGGCCAAGACTACCAACTCGAATGCCGGCCTCACGCCCACTTACGCACGGCAGAGGTGGGCGATCAACCAACCGATACGGGGAGGAGATGTCAGCATCTCGGCATCCCACAGCCTGAACGTTGGTTTTCGTGACCAGGGCCGCTTACATAGTGTAAGCTCCTCACCTTCCTCACGATGCTGAGTGGGCACCGGTCCTATACCTGGGACTTAAAACCCGCACCCTATGGGTGGGATCAAACCCGGGCCGCTTTCCATGGGCAGGAACCAATGTATGCTGCCTTAGTCCGCTACGCCACGCCGCAGGACAAATATACAGTGTTAACAGAGTGGAAGTTAGACGACGTAGGCGCTGTTTTGGACGTTCAGCAACCAAATCATCCCAAAATTAGCACAACAGTCTTCTGAAAATACGAGTAGATTAACTAAATTATTGAAAGTAAAGCTGTAGAAGTGTACAAGTGTCCATGCTTTAAAACAAGGTGACCCAATATCACGCCTGTATTATTGTGAATGGTTTCTTCCATCAGGGAATGACAGTTTAATTGATCTACATTTCCTGTTCTTTTCCGATGAGAGGTGGTTTCATTTCACTGGCCGTATCAACACTCATAACAGTCAGTACTGGGCCTCTGAAAATCCATATCGCGTTCATGAAATCGCTCATTATGATCCCTCATGAGTTAGTGTGTAGCATAATCGCTTCAATATTCTAAGAGCAGAGTGTAAATGCTAGGAGTTACAGATAAGATATTTTGACCCCATTTATCATGAACTTTTAAAGAAGAGATATATGGGTGGTTTCAGCAAGATTCTACTACTGCGTACTGCCCAAAGAGCAGAGGAGACCATGAACAATATTGTTTGAAGAGAGATTAGTGCTGGTGTACGCCCCTCTCATTCTTCCGATCTAACAGTGATGATTTTTATTTGTGGGGTCACCTGAAGGACAAAGTTAACGAGACAAATACTCATACGTTGCGAGAAGTAAAATGAAATATTAGACATGAAATCGAAAACATTACATGGTCCAATTTAATCGTGTGAATCAGAATGTGTTCTTCCTATATAATGCTTGTTTAGCCGAGGGTGGACGACTTTTACAGCGTCTCCTTAAGGTGCTTTACGTGCAGAGGTTATATGGGAGCTCTGTATTGGCTATGAAATGCCCAACCTCGAACCTTCAGAGCAGCAACACGGGTCGTGCCAAGAGAGCAACGAAGAAACCAGCAGTCATCGCCGCCGTACACTCACCCGAGGAGAAACGTCCTGCAACTCCTCAGCCAGAACCTGACCCTGCTACCCAGCCGGGTGCAGGCCGGTCACCAGCGCTAGCCAGCCAAACAACGCCGCCTCAACCACTGCAGCGCCTCAGGAGCATAGTAGTAACGGGAGTGCCTCGGGACGTGCAAGCACGATGCGTGCTTGCTGCAGCGCAGCAGCAGTGGCCTTCAGCAATGAGGGCCACACGCATCACCTCAGCCCGAGGTCCGACACCACTCGTATGGGTGGAGCTAGACAGCCACACGGAACTGGAAGCTGCCTTGCCTAACGACCTGCCCTTGTTAGGGCGGGTGCTGCGCATTGAGGTCAGTCGACAGGACCGACAAGCTCTATGCTGCCGCTGCTGCGCCTACGGGCAGGCAGCTGGGTCCTGTGCAGCCGAGCCGAAGTGCCACTACTGTGGTGCTTCCAACCTCACTTCGGTCTGCACAGAACACCTACTGTGCCTCCTGTGGAGGACACAGTCACTTCACCGGCCAGGCGGTCTGCCCCCTGCATCCCTGCAGGAAGACATCGCCTGTACCTCCAGCGCCGCCAACCACTCAGCAGAAGCTGAGCGCTCAACAACATCATCAGCAACATCAACTGCCGGCAACACCAGACCACACCACCAGCCAGGAGCAGCTCAGGGAGCAAGTTCGGGGCATAGGGGAGGTCGTTCAGGATCTTAATTCGTAGTTCCTGGTCATAGCAGCCAAGCTGATGGCCTGGAGGACCTTCAAAGAGAGCTCCAGATTACGCAGACATCACAACAGAGCACCAACCTATAGACCGGAAGCTGGATGAGCTCACTACGAGCGTCAGGGGTCTCCACAGGAACTCTCTGAGCTCGACATTCATTCCGCGTGCACCACCAGCAGAGAACCAGCATAACATCATCACAGAACAATAGCGCAAGACTGCCAGCCAGTTGTACGTGGAGGACATCAAGTCTCGCCACGTGTAGTGGAATCCTAGACACCAATAATCCGGTACCTGTCCTTACCCATTACCACCTTTTAACCCCTAGGCTGCAGTCAGGTTCCATGTCTGTAGTCTAGTAATACCTTCCACGCGCTCGCAACCACTGGGTGCCAGCATCCCATCTCTCACATACTAACGCGGGTGCTATGCGGGACCGAACTAAGTCATGCCACTCTCTAAACAATATCCTTTGATTATCCGGTGGAGGACTTTTAGTGGGTATTGCTAAGGACAGGCGAGCCCCACAGTCCCCATTCTGCCCTCCAACACAGTGGGGCTCCGTAAATGGATTTTTCCTCCACTCTAAAAAAAAGAAGAAAAATGAAAGAAGGGAATCCCATGCACCCGTTAGGTTGTGAATGAATAACCCTGTGTATCTTATTGAGGTACATGAAATAGACAGAAATTTACTTATTTGTTCTCTCTATTTTCCTCCTAAAGTGTTACTTTGGCGTTATATAACCTTCATTTTTAGGTGGCACTGTGTTTCTTGCGTTTTAGCAAAGTAACTGGAGGGAATTGTGGCAGATCTAGGAAACAGATGCAAAGAGATAGGTCTGAAGGCCAAACCAGGGAGATCAGACATATTTCAAACACTCCCTAGAAGTTTACAATAAGCAAATGTTGCTTTAGATAGATATTAAGAGTGACAGTAAATGAAGAGAAATAGATATTAAAATAAATAGCACCATAGTGAAGAAAACTTTGGAGCCTAAACTTTACATTCAAAGAAAAAAAAACATCAGCTTTAGCATCAGGTGGGAAATCCTGATCATAATAACCTTTGTCATCATACGCAACTTGACCACTAACAAAAGGTTAACTAAAATAGTTATCCAATGAAAAATGGAATGAAAGATGCTGAACATAAACGCCAGAGACAGAAACTAGAATTTAGAAGACAGAAGACATAACCACAATAATAAATTGTACGGACATCTAAAGCGGACAGAAGCAGAAGTTGCTACGTCACTGTCTCAAAATTCTGCAGGACAGCTGCTCTAAGATTTCAAAAGAAAATTTTAGATACTAAAATAGTACTACAAATGAAAAAAAAATTATGTGATGGGTCCGCTTGGAGGTACACAGTACTGTGTTGAAGTGTTTCTCACGGTTTGACATATGTAGCATGCGTGACCGGATATTTTATTGGGACTTAACGGATTTTAACTTAAAATGGATGAAAGTTGACTTAACAGCTTCTGATTCTTAATGTTAGAACTTTTCCATTATACAATATTATAATATGTAGCCATGGATAAACTATTACGTTATTTTCACCAATACGTCTCTACTCTGGACTAATCCAGTATGCACTTCATGGATTGACACACAACATGGTCATCAATTCATCACTCCATCTCTACTACATCATCCTCTACATCACTTCCATGCGTCATTGTGTCATAATATCGTAATATTTTTTCTTAATCTTCCGAAGCCTATCAGGTGTGTTTTTCACACTGCCACATGCCTTGTGTAAGGCTTGCAGCTTTACTACTCTCCTCAAAAGAGACTGGGGACTATAAAGTGAGGAATACATTGTGTGACGAACTTCTGGTACACATCCCCTTTAGAAATACACACCCCGGATTAAAGTGAATTCAGGAATACTTCCTACAAGAACATGGCCGAGTGTATCTTTGAAGTCAAAAACTTTAACAACTGGACTGCTATCATGTTCCCCGTTATCGGTCAGTGGACGTTTGACATGGGCATCAATGGGCTTCTTCTATAGTGAATCTTTGATCAGTTTCACCCATGTGGAAGGGATTAAGACTTTATCCACTGATCGTTTCTTCTTCTCAATTTTGCCAAAAGTTCTGTTAATAGGCATGAAAGAGTGCCCTGGTATTGGGAAGTACAGATAAACTTTCTGAAAGCGCACTTGAGGAATCTCTAAAATGTTTAATATCTAAATGTCTAATCTAAAATGTATCAGCAGCTGATATCAAAGAAATAGGGTAGCACACTGTAGTTGCACCACCAAACGGCTAATGCTGCAACTACTTGACTTAACAACATCTAACTCAAAAAGGTTGAACAATTATTTCTGAAATTGATGCCCATTCAACATGCGAGGGTCATAACATGTTTGAACTAACATTTTCTCATAGTCTGCAAATCTTTTAGCACTATTACAGAACTAGTATTCAGAGAGCTTATCGTGTGTTTAATAGGATTTCTCAAAAATATTGACTTAACCTCTGAATCGGGGTGCTTCAAATTTTAGATATATGGGCTTATTGTTCAAAGCCTTTGGACCCAAGAACAGGTTCAAGAGGTAAAATATGCCTTTAACAAATAGGTAGTAGGACTCCAAAGGGCACAGTCAGGTCCAGTAGAGCTACAGCTGCAACTAAATGAGTAGAAATTATGAGTAGGCCAATACAGTTCAAATTAGTAGTAATATGAAAGCATCCAGCGATAAAGCGCATTTTATCAAGACCTCAACATTTAAACTGTTAAAGATAGGAAGAGGGAGGTCTCGAAGAGGATTGACTCATTCTGCAAGCCTTACTACCAGATGGTAGGGGAATTGTGTTCCTTTATTTGTATCGTTATTTCTTTAAATATTTGTAACATGAAAATGTGTAATACTTATTACTTTACAATGAATATTTAACACTTAATTTCTTATGTTTCATTCCAAAGGGTCATTTTAATATTCTAAAGTCTTGATATCAACAAACTTTTGAATGAATATAATATTTTCTGTCTGAACACAACTAGGGAAAATATGTAGTAACACAGCTACTGCTATACTTTTCATTAAAAGTATGTTTTATCTTAATCTATAGATAAAAACAGTGCTACTTTGCAGACGAAACACCAAGGTAATGAATAACTAATGATTGGACAGTTTCCAAATTTAGGTGAACAATTTTAGATACATCAAATTAATGACGGTTTCTCCTCATCGCGCTACCAATATATTGGTGAGCCGCTAGCCACCTGGTGACTTGCCATAAAATGTCATGTGGCTCAACCCACTGGTTCCTTGGACAACGTGATCTAAGCGGTCACCTGCACCTGCTTCTTCAAGGAAACCTGCATAATCATAGGGTTCTGAGCTGGATCACATTACTTTCTATAATTGATTATAGTTGTACATCACGTGGAATATATAACTATGCAACAATAACAACCACATAAGCATTCTGAAGCACAAACCGTCTTCCATAACACTAAAAGACAGTTCCGGACCGACACAAGAAAATCCGCTGCTCACACGATTCATATAATAACCAAGCTATTTTCGCTGACACACTTTACGCTAATACTAGGATGATATCGTTTCTTCCATTCCTTTGCATTCATTTTAATTTACGAGCACAAATTCTGGAAATTCTTCCAAATAACTGCCACGATGTTTCAAGTCATATTGCATAATTGTGTTCATCTTTAACGCCATTTTTCTCCCCCCCCTCCTCTCTCTCTCTCTCTCTCTCTCTCTCTCTCTCTCTCTCTCTCTCTCTCTCTCTTCTCTCTCTCTCTCTCCTCTCTCTCTTCTCCACTCTCTACTCATCTCTCTCTTCTCTCTCTCTCTCTCTCTCTCTCTCTCTCTCTCATCTCTCTCTCTCTCTCTCTCCTCTCTCTCTCACTCTCTCTCTCTCTCTACTCACTCTCTCATCCTCTCTCCTCTCTCTCTCTCTCTCTCACTCTACTCTCCTCTCCTTCATCTCTCTCTCTCTCTCTCTCTCTCTCACTCTCTCTCTCCACTCCTCTCTCTCTCCTCTCCTCTCTCTTCTCTCTCCTCTCTCCTCTCTCTCTCCTCTCTCTCTCTCTCTCTCTCTCTCTCTCTCTCTCATCTCTCTCTCTCTCTCTTCTCTCTCTCTCTCTCTCTCTCTCTCTCTCTCTCTCTCCCTCATCTTAACAAAATCAAAGTCTCCCTTATAAAAACTATTTTTCTTAATATTGCCCATCATCTGGCAACAGCTTCTAACTGGAATATTTTTCTCATTCTTCTTCACATCTAAATTTCAAGGCTGCCTTCTATACTTCGTCATTAAATTCGGAGACAAACTTCAGTAAATTCTTCATTACCTTTTTCTTAAATAATATACAGAAAATATTCATTGTTCTTACCTAAAAGCTTACATTGCTATAGGCATCCTCTTTTTAATTTCTTGCGAACTTATTTTACTACTTATGGTACATTCAAAGCATCCAAAAGTTGTCCTCTGGCCCCATGACTCTTCTGGTATTTAAAAGTATAGCTTTTTCTTTACGGTTAGCATAGCTATGAAGTTTTACATTTTTCTTTGTCTCTGACAAATGTTCTGACATTAATGTTAAACAATAAAAAGATCATGGAAATAAGAGGGAACGTATTGCTTGCCTGGCTGACATTTGCGGATTAGCTCGGTAGCGCTGCTGATTGTAAATATGAGATCCTCTTTGCTTTATGGGAACACAGAACAAAGAGATTAGTCATTGGACCAGCCTTAGCAGAGTCATCTGCACGCTAACGTAAGTTCTCATTTCGCAATAATGAAATCCAATGTATTCTGCATTAAAGAAGACGGATAGCACCTACTTCTGGCGTATAGAAGTGTAGAAACAAAGGTGAGGTGGGATTGTTGCGATTGTTGTCAACCAACAAACTTGAAGTCCATAGCTTTGGTTCTATGGAAGACGTTACTTTTATCTATCTCAAATATCCCCAAGTATCTTACACTTACATCTCAGAATGGAAGGCAAGGAAGTATTTGGCAAGAAGGACGTAGTGCTTGCAGTTTGAAATTGGTGATGATGATTGTGGTTGACGCGGTCATCAGCGCCCTTAAGAAACCAATCATGCTAAAACCTAGATAAAACAAAACTAAAATACATCCATCGGGAATAAATCAAACACATTCGTGTACGTCAAAATCTAAAATAAATTTCAAACCACAAAACAGTTAAAACGGATAATACCATAAAGCATTTAAAACGGATAAAGCTTTGAAGACTAAATTATAAAACTGAGAGTTAAAAACAACTTAAAAGCTTTGGCCACCGCTTATCGTCCGCCAGCACCTCTGCCAAGCTGGCCGGCAGCTGGAGAGACCGGCGAAGACGAGCCAGATTAAAACAGTCGACGAAAACATGCCGGACCGAGAGGGCATCTCCGCGAAGTGGGCAAACTGGGGCAGGGTCCCTTTCAAAAAAGATGGCTGTGGGTAAAAAAGTAGTGAGCAATGCGCAACCAAGCCAATTGCATTTCTTCTCGACGGGACGGACGGCAGGAGGTTACCCAACGAAGTGGATCGTCCTTCACTAATCAGATCGTATTTCCGCGGAGAGCACACCACTCTGCGCGCCAGGAGGACATCACAGCTCTCCTCAATACATGACGGAGAGACGAACAGACGAACGCTATGGTAACCTGGGACTGAATTGTTGCAGACTTAGCCACCGAATCCACCAGTTCATTCCCTGATAAGCCAATGTGACCAGGAACCCATGCATACACCACGCTAACGCCAGAGGCGTGTAAAACGTCGAGAGCATCCTGGATACGCTGTACAATGGGATGGTAAGAGTACAGCTGCCGAAGGCTCTGAACTGCACTAAGGATTTGTAATTGTTAAGCTCATGTGTGGTCAGGGTAATTTACTTACTCATAACTATGTTATTGTACACATCTCGTAAAATACGTACGCTAAAAGATTGGTTTTTTTTATTTATGGACACCCTTTAACTATGGTTCTCACCGTCCTTGACTACTTGTGACTATGACACAATGACTGCTTGTGACTAACGTAAAAATGCATTTAAAATGCAATAAAAGGAACATTTACTAAAATGAAATACCAATAGACATTAACATTCAAAATAACGCAAAAAGATGCAAAATAAAACTGGTCAATATTGGTTCATTTTTACGAGAAATTAATTTCTGTGAGGACTCAGAAAAAAGATATTTCATTAATTTCCGAGCCATCTTTATTCTCACATCACTACTTTTATTCTATATTTATTCTATTATTTACTCTATAAATGTAATATAATTTATTTTTATTCTATATTCATTCTAAATCTAATCCTAAAAAGCCTATTCTGATATCTACTTCATGTTAATTAAGAAAAAAATTATTGGACATATGGTTTCATTACATATTTTGATATAAATCTCTACCTATAGTGGTGAAAAACTAGCTTGGGATTCACACTTGTGGCTGTGTTATCAGCAGAGAAACCTGTCAAGTCGCTGCATTATCGTGAGATAGATGACGTCATGGGTGTTGCAGCAGCTGTGGCTCTTTGAGACAATTTCACATGCATGTATACTCGAGAGAGCGTTGAGACGTATAGACCTTCAGGTGATCAGCGCTGTCATCGTCTCATCGGGTCTTATCTGGGCGATTAGAAGAGTGAAATATTAGTAAGTTGATGTACAGTAAGTTACGAAACACAAATAGAGCGACTGGAAGCTGCGTGTGTCTATATGATTGTTTTCTCCCGCCTGTCGATATATGACACATTGCTGTCCAGAAGACATGATTACTTCTGAACAGACTATACATACACTGGACTCACCGTGTGTGTGTGATAAGCTCAGGTAAACATCTTTGTGTTGCAAATTTTTTCCGATACGCCTTCTCGCTTTGCTATGTTGTATCTGAGTCTTTGATTGTAAGCATTTCATTTAGCAAAATGTTCGGTATTATAATGTTTACTGATTCTAAGGTTAAGTAGTACAGCACTTTACTTTCCTTTATATCTCCCGGAAAATGGTGTTGCGGCTGCAGACGGACGGCGAGCAAACATAGCAGCATATTGATATGGTCGCTTGACAGCACATACGTCAATCACAGGGTAATTTCTCACCAATATAATAATGAAAAAAAGCATATAATAACAAATATCTCAAAAGCGGTTGGCACCAAAACAAATTGGCATAAAATTAGTGTCTTACCAGATCGTATGTCTCGTTAGACGCTTTTTGTTTATTTCTTATGGTTCACAATTTATACAAAAACATAAGCTGTCATTGAACTGGTACAGGACTTAAAGTTATTGCCAAGAGCTCAAAAATATATATTAGTATTCTTAAATATCTCCCGTTCAAGTCAAAAATTGTTAGAGAAATTGATCTCAAATCCAGTGGGTTCCTCACGGAATTAATAATCATTAAAAAAATAAATACTACCAAAATTGGACCCTCTCGACATTTTAGACCACAGGCAGCAAGGTGACCTACTTGCGTGTTATATCTATATTACATTTTTACTTCTACTTTTCTGAAATAAATTATAAAATTGGTTTTCCTTCTCGGCATTCGCAAATGCGGATTTTTTCCGGTTCTGATGAAAATGAAGGTTAGTTCGTTTTTAGAAACCATCGTTCTCTTGTTGGATTAAATACAGTACTTCATCCACGTGAAAGTAGACGGCAAACATAATAAAATAAAATTTAGTACCACAAGTATGTAAATATTAATGAGTATTTAAATAATTCAAGAGAGTGTTATTTAATTGTTTACTCTACGGTATATTTATAGAGTATATATTTTCTAAAACGTTTCGTAATTGAGTCATAAGATACAGCTTTATCAGTTGAGCTTATAATACAGCTTTCTTTGTATACTCCCACTGCTCGAACGGTTACCATGGATTTATCTTTGTTAATAGAGACCTCTGAGATAACGCGCTGATTATTCTTGTAAGAGTGAGAGGAGATCTGCCGCGCTTCATGGCCCTGTGCTAAGCACCAATGAATGCGTCACTGCAGCCAATAGAATTTGCAGGGATCACTGACAGAGAGATGTTTACTCCACGTGGAGTAATCAGTGCGTTACCTGAAAGGTATCTATTACCAAAGGTAAATTCGTGGTAACCGTTCAAGAAGCGCAACTATACTTGATCTGTCATATGCATAGTATTGTCATCGAGGCATTGTTGTGCGGTGGGCCGCGGCCAGCACGTGGGCGCGAAGCTGGACGCTTGAAGAGAGAGAGGAAAACAGAGAAAGAGACAGAGATAGTCTGAAATCTCCCATTGTCATCGTGATTATTGTCGAACGATTCACTGAATTCTAGAACACTGGCTAAGGTATAATTATGCGGCAAGGTGTGAGAAGTCAGTTGCTTGCTAGTGAGTCAGTTGTTAAATAAGTGTGCAGCTGTGTGGACATTTGTCAGTGTACCGCAGTAATTTCTTTCGTTTGTTTACGTGTGGCAGACGACCTTGAGGACTGCGTTTGTGTATATTACGTCATTTCGCTGCTGTAAGGGTTGTACAAAGCGTCTTTTATTGAAATAAAGAGCATTTTAAATTCCCGCAAACAAGACTTTTAATTTTAGAACCCAAAAAGTCATAGTATGTAGAGAATTTATCACATTCCATTCAAATATTCGAAACTGGTAGTTTACTGAAAATATGCGTTTTGAGATCTTGTGAATTTAGTAAGGAATATTTAGAAAAGCGTACTGCTGTGTATGTGTGTATGTGGTTATAGAAAGCAAAATTAAAAAACTAAAAGCCAGTTTAACACCAAACTTTGTATTTAAGTTCAGCATCTTCCAATGAAGGGGCAAAAATGAAATGAAATGTGTAGGGTTTAACACTGATGATACATGAGATGAAGATGGAGCACCGGTGGAATGAGATGGCGGGGGAAATCGGAGATCCCGGATAAAACCCGCCCCAGTGCCATATTTTCCACCACAAATCTCACTTTGCGGTCGCCTGAGGACGAAACCCGGGCCGCCTTGGTGATAAGGGGCACAAAGATCTTCAAGAGAATCTCCCACCCCAGAGTACAGTTTGGATGGAATAGTTTTGTAAATGTTTTGTTCTTTTAATGACTAACAATTTTTATTCAAATACCTATGTTGCTTGAACTTCCTATTCTCTGAAAGCGTATCCACTCTGAATGACGTTTACGTACTGCACGCGACAATACTGCAAACCGTAAAGCAAAATCTTTCGACACAAAACGCATCTTGTTAAAACACATAATTTACTTACAGCAATTTTTCTCATTTTTGGAGCTAACCGTTTCCAAATTGTTGTTATTATTTGCCTTAATTTTCAAATAAATATTTTCACAAGTAAAAAGTAATTCGTTTTTGTGTCCTGCTCAGAACACCATTCTAATTTCAAAGCTACATTTCAAAGAGATGCCCAACTTTCAAAGAATAGACTACTGCTTAAGCCTACGACATTCTTCCATTGCATTTACATCTACAAGGAAATGTGTATTACGGTCATTTCTACAAAACAGGGGCATGGTATGGGTGATTCATAAGTGCTGCCGTCTTTTTTTTTTTTTTTTTTTTTTGGTAGAATATTTTATGTCAATTGTTCAGCATAGTTAGGTCTATACAAATTGTGGAGCTATATACATAAAATACATAGTAAAATTAGAGTATACAGGGATAGAGGATATTCATATTTGAGCCCTCAAGCAAACTGGTCTGATTAGTGTGAGTATAAATTAAATAACTTATTCATTACATAATAAATAAACATTAAAGAAATAAAACGTCCTGTGGCAAGCGTGAGTTCAGTCTTGGTGCAGCATCAAGACGACGTCCCAGTTGGAAGAATAAAGAACCTGATACATAAGGAAGATGAGCAAAGAATCTGCTTGTCGTTGTAGAGATGTACTCATTAATGCTATGTCCAATTCTCTATGCAGCTGTGCATTCCGGATGTACCACGGGGCGTTCACAGACAATCGTAATATTCTGTTTTGAAACACCTGGAGTTGGTGAATATGAGTAGGTGAAGCACATCCCCATACAGGCGTTTGCTTCAGACTTAATTTGGGGAGTGCCGGTAGCGAATTCCGATGGTTTCCAGGTTAATATTATATAGGATATACAAATGAAATTTATAGCGGCATGCCTTATTTAAATGTATTTACAATTTCTTCAATCTCAGTTCACTGCCGTGAGTCTTCTCTAAGAAAACATCAGTGACAGAGTTTTCAGATGTTGTTTGCTGTTGCTTTCTAAGTTTATTAAACAATCCTTTTTCCACTGATAACAATGACAGAGATGGAAGTATATTTTGAGTGTTTCTTAGATAACTGTACCTACTCTGCGGAGCGATGAAAGAGATACTTCTGCAGATGCACTGGTGGCAGGAATGATGAAACTTAAATGTGTGATCGTATGATTTAGTTTTTAAAGGTTTAAGATCAGTAGTTGGCCTTCCTGTTCAAATTTTGTGACATTTTTCACCATAACAACGCGAACTCAAGGACCTATTTTAGAGGTTTCTATCACACAAACACAGCCACTTTTACCCGCAAATCGTGATGCCATTCTTCTTATTGTACTTCTAACATTTGAAACAGTTGTTAATATATGTCAAGTGCCAGATCGATGTTCCATTTATTCATTTAGAATTCATATTAATATGCACAAGAAATGAAAGTGTTAAAGTCAGTGGGTCATGACACGATGCAATATGTATACAAGATGATGTGATATTTTATTATTGGTAGTTGCAAAAAATGATATTACGTAATGTGTTGACGTGGACCAGTGAAAAGAAGTTTATGTGGCAGTTATAGAAACCAGAGGTAAAAGTAAATAGTTGGATAAGAAATAATAGCGTCTTTTGCATCGCGATGTCACGTGAGTAGACGCGCGTGAAAGTGCTGGAGGTTTACTAAAGTCTGGTTGTAAACCAGAAAAGTTAAACCGTTTTAATTGTTCATCATGTGAGAAAATTATTTTTTTACATTGTGAAGTTATATTGATTTAAAATACAAATCATTTTGAAATTGAGCTTCGGATTTAACTTAAAAGAATTTTTCAACTCTTTTAAATTTCCTTCACATTAGTTCTAATACTTTAAAACTATCCGATACCACGACCAAGATAAAATCTCATGCGAGCCGGAGCTATAGTAAGAAGAAATGTTTGCTGCGACAGTACATCGCTGACAGAGAACATCGAGAAGCAACGCTACAAATAACGCTTCAAGGTGGTGCAGAATCACATCATCGCTTCATCACCATCGCGCAACTGATACACATTAAATCATTCACCATATTACTGTTAAATTCGAAGAATTAGCACTAAAACGCAAGGTTTGCCGTTTCACTACACTGGCAATGATCATGCTATAAACAAATAACTGAAGCCTCGGTTGCTTCGCAAGGTCACTGATATTTCCACACGAATCTGTACGCTTCAAGTTTGCCGCTGAGCGCCATTAGCAACATACGGAGCTATTTAGGAGAACGGGGATAGGTAAACTGAAGCCATAACTAATTATTTACGATTCTTTAAGCGGTAAGTTTCGTTCCAAGCTTATTAATCCATGCGGTAAATGAGTCCTGGTTGGCTATACCGGTCGCACTGCAACGCTGTGACGTAAAGCGATATATGCCATGATGAACCAATGTAAAGTCAATAAACATAATACCAGTGTTCAGGAACCTTCTAGTGCTCTGAAAAGATAGTGAATGGGCCACTATGGAAGTGATGGTTTACAACTTCGTTGACGTTTTGACCAGCATTCAGTCAGATGTGTATGCTCAGTTATGTATCTAGTACGGGAAAGAAGAAACAGAAAACATTGGAAATAGAATACCTTTTCAGGAAGCAGATGCTAAAGTTTAGTACTAATAATGACTTCGTGAAAGGTGTTTATCTTAAATTTTTACCTGTATAACAAAACTATTGCAAGTTGTTCATATGAACGACCTTAACATGACAAAATATTTAACTGCACCAACCCGCTAAATGGTTGCGCAGTCCCAAGTCTGCACAAAGTGGCAGGAGAAATTTTATCATAACTACTGGCCGAGGATCTCAATTTACCTACCTTTATAATTTGGGAAGGACTCAGTTTACCGATATTGAAAGTTCAGAAGGGACTCAATTTACCTTGTAATATT
>CM060949.1:67453066-67593066 GCA_030765055.1 Mantis religiosa
TAATAATAATAATAATAATAATAATAATAATAATAATAATAATAATAATAATAATAATAATAATAATAATAATAATAATAATAATAGTAATAGTAATAATAATAATAATAGATTTTATTGTTGTTAAGCTTCTTACAGCAATAGACTGCGTCAAGAAAGATACAATGCTTATAATTGATACAAAACTATGTACAAGAGAATGACTAAGTTAAAATACATTGATATATAGGAATAGTAAGTGAAATTGCAAACAGAATAATATAAACTACATAATAATTACAGATTCAATGCTAGTCAAATTATTTTCAGTAAAATGAACTAGTAATTATCCCAATTTTTGCAGTTTTATAAAAACTGGATTAAATACAACAATGTTAAGGAATGTAGATTGTCATTAACTAAACGTGTGATGCTGAGGACCACACATATGAATTTATATTTATTATTGTTATTACCATCCAGAAGCTCTTGAACCGAATATTATGGAGTTGCAACTAAATAGTCATATGTCTTTTGTTTAAATGTTTTACTGGCAGTATGGTTATTTTCTGTAACAGACTATTGTGTAGTTTTAGTCCTATCACTTTAAAACTCTTTGCTGTTGTTGTAAGCCTATGATAAGGAATATCAGCTTTCTTTCTATTTCTGGTATTATATGCATGTATGTCTTGTCTATAGTCCAGGTCATGTAAGTGGGTTTTCACTTACAATGGTCTCTAATATAGGTATTTGTAAAGCATAACCGAGGCATTTTAAATTAAAAGCCACAGAGAAAGAGGGATCTTAGTGAAATGTACCGTTTTATGGAAACGATTTTCAAACAACTAAATTTAGTTAAGCTGTGTTATTATTGTAAGTCATTAGTTCTAAGCAACTTAATTTTGTACTAAAGAAAAATTGCAGTATAACTTTCTACATCCAGAAATAGCAATATAGTCTACACCCAATAGTAAGATTTTCAAGAAATTGTGTACACCCAATTCATGCCTTACAAATTGCTGGTGTTAACTTCCATTTTTAACTTTTTCTGAACCTTCCTGACATTTTCACTGTCCTCTTAAGATTATTTTCAGTTATAATGTTAACTCGTTACACTTCTAACCACACCCTGAGTGACCGCCTCGGAAGCGTAGATGGTAGCGTGTCTGCCTCACGTTGAAGAGGCCCCGAGTTCGAATCTCGGTTGGGATGAGTTACCTGGATAAGGTTTTTTTCGGGATTTTCCCTTATCCTTCAAGACGAATATAGGGTAACTCTAAGCTCTATGGACCCTGGACACATTTGAGCATCATTTCCCCATAGCCATATATAGGCTAAGGTTTTCGATAGAGTCAACATGAAAAATTCAATGCCATGCCCGGGATTTGAACCACGGATCTCCTGGTTTCCGTGCAGTCGCTCTAGCTCATTGGGCTACCGTGGCTAACGTGCCGTCCTAACATTAAATTCTCCATTTGACTCGTATATTTAGCCGTAAACAACTAGGGGCTCTCGCATTCGAGATACATAATTTGTGGCGACTTACTATTGTTAGTACTTGAGTCCCAGGCTTCATCACTTAACTCTTATTATTTTAGTTAATTGATGGAAATTAATAATTTCATCGTACTAGCCGTATATAGGCTAGTGGTTTACCGGGCAAATATACGAGTCAAATGGAGAATTTAATGTCAGAACGGCACGTTGGCCATGGTAGCTCAATGAGCTAGAGCGACTTGACGGAAACCAGGAGATCCGTGGTTCAAATCCCGGCCAGGGCATTGAATTTTTTATGTTGACTCTATCTATCAAAAACCTTAGCCTATATATGACTAGTGTGAAGAAATGATTAATTTCCGTCAATTAACTACAACACCCTGTGTGTTAGTTGTAATTTATGGTAATTCCATATTCTGTTTACTTTGTATGCCATGGTGTCACTCAACACTTTCAACTATATAAAACATCTACAACAGTATTTTTCAGAGATATTAAGGTGAATGAAACTGCATTCGCCTAAGTTATACCTTAGATTCAAATCCGCGAATTTAACATTTAAAAATGCTCTTGTATAATATACAAACAGAGAATTATTTCATTACTTTGAAAAGGAAAACGAATATCGAGAGGTGAACATAGGAGGCTGGAAAGAAATTATGTGCATCACTAAAATATAGGTTCCTTTGAGAAAACTCCTTGCTAATAATTCAAACTCTACACTTTCAAAAACCGCTGCACTGTGGTGATGTCATGGATGGAAAACAAAGTGTGGGGAAACACAGCTCTTATTTAATACCGACATTCTCTCAAGGACAGTTTATATCAATAACTTACATAACCAAAAATTTTAAAGAGACAATCATCACATTCTGTGAATATACACTTAATTGCTATTTCCATCCTTGAAAATTACTTACATTGAGCGATTATTTACGATTTGCAGAGTCACGTTTGTCCTACAGCAAGGGATGTGCAACCCTGAAACCGGCGGGCGGTGTTGCGTGTTGCATCGTAAATTGCAGTGTGTATTACACGCTACATGGGCGTTGTCATGGAAACAGAATCGCGATATTAAAAATATTTATAGCATCTCTGATATTCCTTCCTTCGTAGGGCACACCTTAAACTTGCAAGTGTGTTTCCGTTAGCGGCCGATGAGCACGTAAGACCCTTGAAAATCTGCAATGTGTAAATACGAGAAACATTGTGAAAGGATGGGCTATAATGAAACGTAGTGCACTTAGGTGCTTACAGTAATTAGTCCTAATTATGCACCTATTTCCTACATACAGATTACACTGTGTAACAATGAAAATGTTTCAGGCTTAAAAATAGCGAATTTACATGTATTTCCATCTGCTGAATTCAAAAATCACCATAAAAATGATAGATTAGCTCTTGATTTGAAGATAAAGTGAGATTTATTTTTTTTTAGTGAAGATTTTAAATTTTTTTGGGAGCTGGCACACCTGTGAAATAACAAAACACAAATGCTCTTCAGGAAGGCATTTTTGTCGAACCAAAAATAAGAGAACTTGTAAAGGATCCTTCATTTGAACAAATTTTGGAGGGGAAAGAAAAGGAAGCGTAGGAAGCCTTCAAGGGTGTTGTTAATGGATGTTTAGGCAACAAAAGAGATGACAACTACAAGCATTTGGTGACAGTGCTGCTGCAAAAATACCGTAACCTTGGATGCAACATGTCCCTTAAGATCCATTTACTCCACCCCCACCTAGACCTTTTTCTCCTAGTAGTTTGTTTTTTAATTTACGTCCTCCAACGTTAAGTCATATCGGACGATGAATGGAATGGATGAAATGATGCTCATATGAGTGCAGGGTCCATGGAGCTCAGAGTTACCCGACATTATAAGGGAAAATCCCGGAAAAAAACCTTATCAAGGTAACTCACCCTGACCGAGATTCGAACTCGGGAGCTCTTGAACATGAGGCAGACATGCTACCAAGGCGGGCCCCTCCTAGTTGTGGTGCTGTTATTCATGAACATGGGGAGACATTCCATCAGGACATTTCCGTTATGGAACAAAGATATCAGTGCCGTTGGAATGAAGTAATGCTTGCGGATTACTTTTGGTCTTTGTATAGGGATTCTGGGAACTCCAACACAAGAGGCAAGCTTAAAGATGACGATGTCAATAGGCCACCATATGATTCTCTTCAGATACGACTATCTGAAGTATTTTCCAGCAATTTAGAACTCTTAGCATGTAATTACCAGTTTAAAAAATCAAATAAATTTTAATTGTTGTTAGCATGTATGTAATTAAAATGTAATCCTTTTCTCTCAGTCCGTTAATATGCAATACTTCCACCTCGTGTATATCATAGAAACTAGAGTTAATAAAAGTTTTTCATTGTCATATTGGTTCTTCTCAAACCAAAATTTGTAGGAATTGCCTCATGAAGTGCTCGAAACTTTTTTTTTTTTTTTTTTTTTTTTTTTTTTTTTTTTTTTTTTTTTTTTTTTTTTGCTGCCCAATGTTATCAGTATTATAATATGAGCACTGTAATGGTTGTTTTGGTTTACACTCCGAGAGTTGAAAAATATTTAAATATGTGTGGTTTAAACATCCATATGAACTATTAAAATGAATAAGAAAGGGATTGTTAAAATTCAGTAGGTCATGAGATGATGTAACATGTGATAGGATGTGAATGTTTTATGACTGATAGTTTTAAAAGTGAGATTATGTAATGTGTGAAGTGGACCAGTAAAAATTAAGAAAGGCTAGAGCCAGACTGAAAAATTCAATGCCATAGCTGGGATTTGAACCGCGGATCTTCTGGCCTCCGTCCAACCGCTCTAAACCATTGAGTTACTATGGGAAACGTGCCGACATGACGTTAAATTCTCCAACTGACTCGTGTTTTTCCCGGTAAACTACAAGGAGTTCTCATAAACACATGAGGCAACTACCTTAACGGCGACTTACAACATGTAAGTACTTTAAGGCCCGAGTTTTATAGTTCGGACCACTATTAGGTACAATTAATGGAGATTAATTGTCCTTTCACACTAGCCGTGTGTAGGACGCACTATGAAAGGGTAGAGCCAGACTGAAAAATTCAATGCCATAGCCGGGATTTGACCCACGGATCTTCTGGTCTCCGTCCAGCCGCTCTAAAGTAAGATGCGGCAACGTCAGGTTGGCACGTTGGCTATAGTAACTCAATGGTTTAGAGCGGTTGGACGGAGATCAGAAGATCCGTGGTTCAAATCCCGGCTATGGCATTGAATTATTCAGTCTGGCTCTAGCCTGTCTTAGTGCGTCCTACACACGGCTAGTGTGAAAGAACAATTAATTTCCAGTAAATATTAAGTTTTATTGGTAATGATGGCAACGAGAGAATTAATTTTTTGTTGTTATTGTTGTTGTTGTAAAACAGCGAGGAAAGAAAACGTCTTTTGATGGAAGAACGTTATAGTGAACTGACGTAAATTCAGGGCTGCGAAAGAGAGATAGTATACGAAATATTAAACGAGACCATACCAACAGCTGAAAAAAAATTATGGTGACATGGCCGCGCAACATCTATTCCAAATTTGTTCTCAAGTGTGTACCTTGGAACATATGATTGCCTATTGCAAACAGGTGCATAATATCTGAATGGTGTCAGAGGCTTTATTGTAAAATGGTGCCCGCCGAAGTTTCCACCATGTCTTCGGAGATTACAGTGGCTGGAATTGAGTTTTAAAAGCATGCCACTCCAAGGATGTGACATCTGGTTGGTAATGGGAACATTTCCTGGATAATTCAGAAGAATCCTGAAAATGTGGCATTGCAGAGAGAATGGTTTGGTTTCATGAGAAAGGAATGCTGAAGGCTAATCACTTCTGGCCTTAGCGGTTCCATGGACCCTTACATCACGCGATTTGAGCTCCATTACACTGGTAATTAAAGTGAAAAATGAATTATGTATTGTTTTGAGACACCCAAGACACTACCTAGTCTTCCGTTATCCCTTGACGCCCTCCTTTCCTCCCAATGAATGGCTATCCTCCCTACATTAAATAAATGACAAAATCCCTGATCATAAGCCAAATTATAAATATATACTGGAAACAAATCATAATTCCCAATGATGAATAAAGAAATATAGAGAGTAAAATTTTAAAAATTGCAATAAAGCAAAAGGAACACAAGGATACTCAAAAAAAGCATATTAGGCAAAAGTGAAATTTTTAAAATTCAAGAGTGTAAGTACACTACCATGTCCAGAGAGTGGTCCAGTTTCCTAGGTCACAATACTGTTTTAACTGCACTAGGTTTCTACCTTCAGATCACTAACTTTTGATTCCATCCAGCCGTAATCTTCCCTATGTGACTGGCCTTAAAACGAATTCAGGGTCATAAAAGGAAAGCATTTACTGATGTAATCCTTATGAAATGAAGAGGTGTTTAAAAAGGAGTAAAAGGGTTCTAAAAGAGTTATTACCCGTTTTCTGTTAATAGTAATCAAAGTATATAATATCACAGTCAAGTTTCATACGAAACGTTGTATAAATAATATGGATTAAATTCAACATCTGGATATTTTAAAAACAAAAGAATTTATTGGTATCGAAGTTTATTCAGAAAATTGATCCTTTTTCACTCGCTACCACGTCTGAAAATTAATAGTTCTCATAGCTCAAACTAAAGCAGTCCTGGAGATTTTAGATACATCCATACATGAGAGTGCCAGATTGGTTCAAGAAGAAGTAGCAGCTCGTGGTTCCATCGTCTTCCTGGAGGGCTGAATACAAACCACAACCCCAGTCACAACGCGGGACGACATCAGGTGAGAATAATCCCGTTCCACATGATTGCCGCAGACTCCGAGAGCACCATCTTCCCATCATCACCGTAAACTCCTGCCACACATGGCTTTCTAACCTGGGGCTTCTAAAACGTCTTCAAACATCGCATTTGTAGCAAATAATTCTGCTACAGTATTTTAACATAAGAAACGTAAAAACGAAAAGCAAATGCTCAAGAAACACGTCCAAAAATGCTTAGAGTAAACAAACATGCATTATATTAAAATTACTCTCAAAGAAACTGCATTGAAAAGCTACTGGCAAAATAGGGAAGATACCTCAGCCTTCTCAATGACCAAAAGCCTCATACAGGAGTCTATATGTTCCATATTGTGTTTAAGATGTAAATAGATTAGTTAACGAACGAGATATCTAGGACCTCGACTCCCAATTGGAACTTTTGTTTATACACACCAGGGAGGCATGGATGAGGTAAAGGAGACCTATGGGTCGCAGTAACAAATGACATAAGCCGTAGGAACGCAATAACAGCTTGCGCATAAGTTTTTGATGAATTAAAATTTTATATGAAGGGTTGGGTGCGAGTCACTAAAACACGACAAAGGGAGAAGGCGTATCGGAAAGAATTCGCAACACAGAGATGTTTACCTCAGCTTGTCGCAATACACAGCGAGTCCAGTATAATCTGTTCAGATATAATCCGCAACGTGTCGTACATCGGCAGGCGCTAGAAAACATATCATATAAAGACACGCAGCTACCAAGTGTTCTATTACTGTTTCGTAACTTACTACATGGCAAAGCGAGAAGGCGTATTATAAGAAGTTCGCAACACAGAGATGTTTACCTCAGCTTATCACACATACACGGCGAGTCCAGTGTATGTATAGTCTGTTCAGATGTATTGGCGTGCTGCTCGAACTGTTACCATGGATTTATCTTTGGTAATAGATACCTCTCAGATAACGCACTAACTATTCCACTTGGAGTGAACATATATCTGTATCTGTGATTCCTGCGAATTCCAGTGGCTGAAGTGATGCATTCATTAGTGCTTAGCACAGGGCTGGGCAGCGCAGCAGTTCCCCTCTCACTCTTACAAGAATAATTGGCGCCTTATCTGAGAGGTTTCTATTAACAAAGATAAATCCTTGGTGCTTAGCACATCGCTGGGCAGCGCAGCAGTTCCCCTCTCACTCTTACAAGAATAATTGGCGCCTTATCTGAGAGGTTTCTATTAACAAAGATAAATCCTTGGTGCTTAGCACATCGCTGGGCAGCGCAGCAGTTCCCCTCTCACTCTTACAAGAATAATTGGCGCCTTATCTGAGAGGTTTCTATTAACAAAGATAAATCCTTGGTGCTTAGCACATCGCTGGGCAGCGCAGCAGTTCCCCTCTCACTCTTACAAGAATAATTGGCGCCTTATCTGAGAGGTTTCTATTAACAAAGATAAATCCTTAGTGCTTAGCACATCGCTGGGCAGCGCAGCAGTTCCCCTCTCACTCTTACAAGAATAATTGGCGCCTTATCTGAGAGGTTTCTATTAACAAAGATAAATCCTTGGTGCTTAGCACATCGCTGGGCAGCGCAGCAGTTCCCCTCTCACTCTTACAAGAATAATTGGCGCCTTATCTGAGAGGTTTCT
Source organism: Mantis religiosa (assembly GCA_030765055.1). Lineage (NCBI taxonomy): Eukaryota > Metazoa > Arthropoda > Insecta > Mantodea > Mantidae > Mantis > Mantis religiosa. The sequence goes on from CM060949.1 coordinate 67,460,976, forward strand.
ATTAACAAAGATAAATCCTTAGTGCTTAGCACATCGCTGGGCAGCGCAGCAGTTCCCCTCTCACTCTTACAAGAATAATTGGCGCCTTATCTGAGAGGTTTCTATTAACAAAGATAAATCCTTGGTGCTTAGCACATCGCTGGGCAGCGCAGCAGTTCCCCTCTCACTCTTACAAGAATAATTGGCGCCTTATCTGAGAGGTTTCTATTAACAAAGATAAATCCTTAGTGCTTAGCACATCGCTGGGCAGCGCAGCAGTTCCCCTCTCACTCTTACAAGAATAATTGGCGCCTTATCTGAGAGGTTTCTATTAACAAAGATAAATCCTTGGTGCTTAGCACATCGCTGGGCAGCGCAGCAGTTCCCCTCTCACTCTTACAAGAATAATTGGCGCCTTATCTGAGAGGTTTCTATTAACAAAGATAAATCCTTGGTGCTTAGCACATCGCTGGGCAGCGCAGCAGTTCCCCTCTCACTCTTACAAGAATAATTGGCGCCTTATCTGATAGGTTTCTATTAACGAAGATAAATCCATGGTAACGGTTAGAGCAGCGCGACTATAATCATGTTTTCTGGACAACAATGGGTCATACATCGGCAGGCGCGAGGAAACATGCCATATAGACAGACGCAGCTTCCAATCGCTCTATTTGTGTTTCGTAACTTACTGTACATCAACCTACCAATATTTCACTCTTCTAATCTACCAGTTAAGACCCGATAAGGAAAGATCACAGTGCTGGTCACACCTTGAGGTCAATACGCCTCAACGCTCTGTCGAGTAGTACTTAACTTTTGTGGGAACGCTTGCATCGAGAGAGAGGTCCAGTCTGCAGTGAGATGAGTGTTTATACCTTACACATGCTTCTGAGCTGTTTGGCCTTTTCATATACTCAAATATTAGCAACAATCTTTTGACTTTGAGTATGCAGAGCTTTTTTCTTTTATTTCTGACACAGTAGGAGGTATTGTCACGTTAGTAACCAACACTTAACTACATAACCAATCAGCACTCATTAAAACACTTGCATGCATACATCTGTACCACAACAAACTTTATAGTCAACTTATTCATAAACGTAACAGAGGAAAACAGAGCTGTCTGTTACCATAACATAAACTATTTACTGGTCTATTTATTAAGGGTAGGCCAGTTCACTGAATTTTTCAAGAACTACCATACAACCTGTACTAGATTAACCATTCAGCTGGAAGGCACTCGGCGGCTAGCAGCCCAAGCTACTGGACGGTGACTCGGAGATTTCCTCTAACGGATGAAGAAAGCTTGAAGCAAAATTGGAGACTCGAACGGACCCATTTTGACGTAGCCGAGAAGTTCCAAGTCGCAAGCCTCGGCGCTATTTGTCCATCGTTGCCCAACTCACAGCTCCGGAGTCACGTAATATGAACGAGAGAGACAAAAGGAAAGAAAATGGATAGCGGAGAGGCATAGTAGAAGACACAGCACCCAACATTCTCCTTGACAACCTGAGAAAACCATGGAAAATATCCATTGTGGACCACATTTATCAAATCTGGGACCTTAGCGTTAACGCGGTGCCACATCGCTCGTTTTTTTTTTTTTTTTTTTTTTTTTAATTTACGTCCTTCGACGTTAAGTCATATCGGACGATGAATGGAATAGGTGGAATGATGCTCAAATGAGACCAGGGTCCATAGAGCTTAGAGTTACCCGACATTTGTCTTTCAGAATAAGGGAAAACCCCGGAAATAACCTTATAAAGGTAACTCACCCTGACCAAGATTCGAACTCGGACCTCTTGAACTTGAGGTAGACACGCTACCACCACGCTACCGAGGCGGGCACCGCTCGGTTTATACGTATAGGTATGTAATAAAAATTGAATAGTGTTGGAAAGGTATTGGAAAAACAATCATGTGAGGGCTTTGGAGTAAATAAAACAGGATGTTATTCATTCCGTATTGTAGGGCGCCGGGAAAGCGCATTGGATTCGTTTGCGGCTCCCATGCAAAGTGTCACAAGTTCGATTTCCGGCCCTGGGGTTGACTATTTTAAGTCGGCCCTATCCACGCCTTCACCTCTGTTTAGTACATGTGAAGTGTCCCCTATGCCCAACGTGGTTCGGAGTCCACTGTATAAGCTGTAGGTCCTATCGCCTCACCGCCATCTTCACTATCACCCTATCGTTGCAGGTAAAGGGCCCGCCCTCTGAGTGCCTCCACCTGAGAAATGGGTCCGGTCATCACGTGGTGGCGCGAGGTTACCCCGAAAGCTAAGGCTGCCGGGTGGTAACCAACCAACATTCCCTATTGTTGGTGGACGACCGAATATTAGATGTTCAGTATATGATGAAGCTGCATTCGATAAGTAGTTAAGGCAGTGTGTAGGTTAGAGAGCAAAATAAATGAAGAAGTAAGGCAATGAGTATGGATAAACCAGTTAGTGATAGAACTGAAAAAAGATATCTGCAGCGGTGTGATCACGTCAGAAGAATGACGAAAAAAAAAAAAATATGCTTAGGTTATTTTGAAGGGAGGAGGAAGCGTGGACGACCGAGAGCAAATTCTAAAAGTGGTATAGCTATAACTATAGTTAACATGATGACAGGTTGCAGTTTGGAAGAGGAAGATTGATAAATCATGTAGAATGGGCAGTGGGTATAAAAGGTGACGTTTAAAAAGTGGAGAAAAAAACTCAAGAGCAAGCAGTCTATAAGGATATAGTAATAATAACATTACTAAAAAGATCTTTGTCTACTTGTAGAAGTGTAAGTATTCTGTAAGTGCTGAAGACCAGATTAGAGAGCATTATGTGAATGTTACAAATCAGATTTTTAATCTCCTTACGTTTTGTGAATGAAAGATGATGATTAATACAAAGTGTATTCTTTTACCATTAGTCGAACATTGGTCCCCTAATATTATAGCGCAGTGGCTATCCGAAGATCAGTGCCAGCCAGCTGTAGAGATAAACAGAAACTTAGTGAAATGACAGTGGAAACTGGACAGACTGGCAATATGGTGCACACTTTATGATACCCAAATCACGATTTAAGTTTAGAAGCTACTCATTAAATTCGTTAACTGTCCAGATGAGCTGTTTCTTTCCAGTGCTTGCGAACTATTCAAAGTAGAAATAAGCTCCTTTATCTTAACGTTAATTACTAACTTCACTTAGGCGATATAATTAAAAACAAATGGTTAGTGCTACTTCTACAGACAGAACATTCAGCCGAAAAATAATTGTCCGAAGCGACATTAAAGCGACGTGAATCGTTTGAAATAAGGAAAGTTTATAGGTTTGGCTAATAATGGATGCATAAATTCTATGTAAAGAACCTTTTTATTGTAAAACCAATGGTTTGGCTAAAAGATTCAAATAACATTTTATGTAATTCTAAACAGCTTCTCAAAACCTACTCAACAACCACGCGGAAGCACATATGTACGTCATCACTACAGATCATTTGATGTTATGAGGAATGCGATTGTTAACTAAACCCACAACTTTGTTTAAATGATTTGTTGATACTCTATCGCTATGCCTAACACGTATGTTGGAACTGTGTTTGAATTATTTTAATTTAGCTACATGTGAAGCAGTACAGTAAGATATCTAAAACCATTTTACTGTAGATTTGTAGTTTAAGATTTCGTAAATTATAAGGTGAAGTTAACAAAATGTAACTGAACATGAATACACAAAGTAAAACAAAACTTCCCACTCTACCTTTCCCCTTTGTGATCCTGATTGTTTATTTTTAAAAAATCGTAGTTTGGGATGGAGGAACCTTCTTGAACATTCCTGTGTCCCACTCTTGGGATTTGCGATAAGTTTGGTACTTATTCGATTATTCCTCCCCCCCCCCACACACACACACAGACATACACACTTTTTCTAAAAATGCCTTACCACCACCACCACCACCACCACCACCACCACCACCACCACCACCACCACCACCACCACCACCACCACCACCACCACCACCACCACCACCACCACCACCACCACCACTTTACAAAGAACTATTGCAATAAGAATTTTTAGCGCATATAGAACAACATCTACAAAGGCTTTATTAGTGATTAAGGCTTCACGGGTGATCAGCCGCGTCAAATTTTTGAAGATCGAGCTTTCAGCCATTTTTCACCCTATGGCCTTCATCAGGAACTGAATGAATGCTGCACACCAGCAGACCAATGCTGCAGCAGACCAGCAGACCAGCAGAAGAATCGGGTCACTCAGGTTTACCTGAGTGGAGCGGTTTTGCCTCAGCACCTAGCCGCTTAGTGCAGCTTTATCTGGGCGGTATAGAAGATGTATGTTTGTCTCAAGCGTTTGTGTCAGGGCATAGGTTTCTCTGATCTGTTGGGTTAAGCCACTCAGGCTGCCGCCTTGCGGTATGTATTCCCAAGGCCGCCTTCACCTGGTCTCCCCGCTTGAAGTAGGTCAGAGTGCAGGCAGCACGATCAGAGGGGGTAGGAAACTGTGTGAAGGTAGTAAATCTAGACCCATTTCTGGTTCTGAGGTTTTTGGTAGGATGGAGAGAACCCATCCTATGCTAATAGCCCATGGCGTGCTTGGGGAGTTTGTATCTCCTCCTCCTGCGAGGAGCTCTGTGGCCATACTAACCCAGAGAGCTGACCAGCTGGTTGGAAAGGGCAGTTTTTGGTGGAGGGTTCGAGATCTCTCTCTTACCATATCCACTATGTAAGGGATTTGGGAATGTTCGTGTAGGGTATGAGTAGGGAATCTGAACCCAGTCTCGTAGATCATCCTTAATGCCCGATTCTGCACGATCTGTAGTCTGTGGATGGTGGTCGGAGCCCCCAATCCCCAGATCTCGCACCCGTACAGGGTGGAATAATCGCTCGACACAGACGTAGTTTGAGGTGAGTGGGCATCTTGGATTTGAAGATGGTGTATAACTGCCTGAGTGCAACATGGCCTAGTCCGGCCTTGGCCCTGACATGGGGAGTGAAGCTTAGCCCGCGATCAAGCAGGACACCCAGGTATTTGGCCGAGGTAACCCAAGGGATTTACCTCTGCCTCAGCCTCAGTGATCCCGTCGGTCGCCAGCGTCGGACCTTAGCCAGTAGAAGAGCAGAACTCTTCCCTGGACTAATTGCCATCCTCCACTTCTCACTACAGCGGCCGATCGCTCGGAGCTGTCGTTGCAGTGGCGGGAAGTAGAACTTGACGTTTTTATTACATGCCATTATGAGAACATCGTCCGCATACTGGCACGTAACATTCTGTAGTTCTGTGGGGAAGTCAGACATGTAGGCCGCGAAGAGCAACGGTGATAGAACACTACCCTCCGGGACTCCCGCGGCTATGGGTCTGACAATGGAAAGCTTTCCTTCCACTCTCACCCTGAACGTGCAGTCCCGAAGGAAACTGCTGATCAGCGCGAGATAGGGATATTAACTTCCTTGAGTTTATACAGTAGACCCATGCCAAGTGGTCGCAAAGGCCTTTTCCACGTCCTACAGGACCGCGATGGTTTTGAAGTTCTCCTGGAAACACAGGGTTACCTGTGGACAAACTGACACAGTAGAACATATATTCTTTATTTGTGGCGGGTGGCACAAACAGAGGAACAAAGTTGAAAATTTAATCGGGGAAATAACGCCAGTAAATCTCGTAGCAAAACTGTTAGCCTCTTGCAAAAGTTGGAATATAGTAAGTGAGATGGCAAAAGATGTTGTGTCTATAAAAAGAAATGAACAGGAAGATTAACTAAATCTAACATCAGTTGACATACCAGACCATCTATAAGCCGCTTCTCTTGAAGTAATACCTGTTGTTGGTAGTTCCAAGAGAACATCATTGAGCAGGGGTTTTTTTAGTTGGTGAAAATCCAACTCGCTGTATGCGTCTTTATAAGATTGTTCCCCTGCTTAAAAAAATAAAACAAATAAAAAAAATAAAAAACACTACCACCACTACTACCACTACCATTACCACTACTGCTGCCACCACCACTATTATTATTCAAGGTCTCAGAACATGTAGGTACCTACTTCCGCGGAGTCCGCCTCTGTGGCATAGGTAATTCGTAGCGTGTTCAAGAGGTCCCGAGTTCGAGGTGCCTCACCGAGGTCAAGGTGAGTAATCTCGATGAAGTTTTCTTCAGAAGTTTTTGTCTATCCTGAAAAACGAATGTCTATGGACTCTATGGACTCTGGGCTCATTTGAGCATCATTTGATCCATTCCATTCACCGCCTTAGATGATTTTACGTTATAGGACGTAAATTTACAAGCAAACAAGTTTCCGCTGTTATCTGGTAATGAGATTTTGTGTGGAATACAATAGATACTTCCGGTGCTTACTTTAAATACCTGGTAGAGAAAGGAAAAGGCTGAAGTGGCAAGAGCAAACCAGATATTGAACAAAATTACAGTCTGATTTTTAAAAGAAGATACGTGAACGTCATCCGTTTCTACAAGTGAGTGCTGCAATGTTGACTAGCATATACCCTTTCATTACCCTCTCAACACTCGAAACATATGCAGGGTTTGAGTTATCTCACCTCAACCAAATTGTGCATAGTTCATCTGTATTAGCCTACTTTAAAAACAGAAAGAAGTTGTTCACACATTCACTGAGTTGTAGGGTCTTCACATGTGTGAGTTCTTGTAAATAATGTTTGCACTATGTAACGGATATTCCATACATACCGTTATTGTTGCTATGCATCGTAAGTTGACATTCCCGGACTATTGCGGTATTTCTCAGACCGCGCCATGGCTCAGTGGTTAGACCGCTTGGCTCTCACCAAGGTGGCCCGGGTTCGATCCCAGGCGACCGCAAAGTGAGATTTGTGGTGGACAACACGGCACTGGGGCGGGTTTTCTCCGGGATCTCCGGGTTCCCCTGCCATCTCATTTCATCGGTGCTCCATCTTCATCTCATGTATCATCAGTGTCATCGCCTGCGGTGCCGTATGTAGTAAAAGTGGGCGTTAAACACTACACATAAGTATTTCTCCATAGAAACACATATACGTGATGCACGTTCTAAAATCTAACACTTATCTTCAATTATATTTATTAATATTTCAGCTAATATCTTAACTACTAAAATTCAGATTCATATAAATACACATAGTGCAACACACATGTGGTAACCAATAATGCAATCTCGAGAAATGAAAAAAGAAAAAAAGCACGGTGCAAGCGGCTCTTTTTTTATTTTTATTTTTTTTTTCAAAGCTTTCCTCGTTCCGTATTAAGTGTTTGCCAGATTAGTATCGCAATATACTATTATTAAAAACTTGTTTAATTGACATGATCATATCAACGCCGCCGATATGTCGGAATTTTGACCCACAGTAATTCTTTTACGTGTAAGCATATTTCCAAACATGGTACTGTCGCTTTTGTATAAAAGGAATAAGCTGTTCATTGATAAGGAGCAAACTATCGTCTTCCTGTTGGAAGAATTCTCTAAGAGAACAGACAAATTCTGTAGCTTGACTATGCATTGAAAAACCCCGACCTTAAGCTGATCTTTGCCTTCGGCCATGATTCCTTGGTCCATCTCTAATCCTACCGCTACTACGTCTTGCTTCCATAAAAACGTATTGTCGCGAACCGGCTCGTGTATACAAAGAGCCGGCAAATAAAGATAGCAGAGATAACGGGTTCGCGACAGTATTTTAATTGTGGTTTAACAAAGTGGGCTAACAATACACAGTGCAACTAAATACTCAAGTCAACTCTGTTTCCCGCATACAACTAACGATAACTGAGCTGAGGAGTATGTGATTCACCAGTGTATCTAATCTGGCAACCTTTGTTTACGTTACCATAGCAACGGCCTTCCCCTCTTACCCTTCGCGTCCCTTGCCTAATGACCTTCACGTATCTTCCTTTAAAAATCACACTGTAGCTTATTACGTATATGCAAAGAGCAGGAGGAACACGTAAAAGAAGAGGTTACTGTGAACAGGAAGCAAAGATTATAATTCCATAAGTGCAAACAAACTGGAGAGCACGTGAGTTATTTAGTGTGTATAAAACCAACGACAAAATCTTACTTTAAGGAAAGTTAATACCTCTTTAATCTATATTCCTGTCGCGCGAAATTAAACACTATCATCTTACAGCGGCTTTTTTGATGCCGCTTCCGATGTCTGAGTTATCAGCTCTAAACACGGCGGCCTGTAAAAGCAAAACCAAGCAAAGGAATCAAGTATTATATCTAACACCAAAACATCCGCATGTGAGAGCACCGCTATTAATGTTTTGTGGTTTAGTTTAGTAATAATAAGCGTAAAATATTTGTAAACAAGTCACAGATAACGCTTTCCTGGTTACCTTCGGTTTTCTGCTATATCTACGTGGAACTGTCTCGAAACTTTATGTGGTAGGGAAGTTCAAAGCCGTGGGAAATTTAAGGTGGCTCCAACGTTATTGCTAACACAGGAATGAAAGCAATGTTAATTTAAGAAGATGAGATTACTGATGCTAGATAACAACTGCCTGTTTCGGTATGTACATTAGCCTAAGAAAGAAAACAAACAGAAAGCAATGCTAGGACAACAAATTACTCTGCAGGATTATTAATAATTAATGCATTACTTCCGTCATTCATTAATAAATATTTATTATAATATTTGCAATTATTAACATATTCAGGCAGAATACTCATTTCTTATCGCGTTTTAGTTTAAATGTTCATACTTCTCATACAAAGTTAAATAAACATAGTCTCCAAATTAAAAATAATGAGCCTTAAGTCATTCCTGCAATACATTTATTTTTTCTCTCACTCTCACTCTCTCCCATTTTTCCCTTTTAAACCCTCATTTTCTTTGTTTACTTCTCCATCCCCCGTTCATCCATCCAAGTAAATGTAATCTGATCGGTTTATCCCAATCCACATCCAAATAAAAGCTGTCCAGTTATTTCTGATGATGGCTTAACTATTTATATTTGTATGGGTGTCCATTAAAATTAAATATTTTACAAAGCGTTATATGTATATGAACACAAAATAAGGATGTCCAAGCTCATAAAAGCGCTCATTCCTGCTGGGATCACCGGGTTTTCGCCCAGGTTTTCTTCACTTCACACAACTAGTAAATACTGAAGAAGTACCCTTATGTTAGGCCTCTCACGTTAATTTACCTTCTTCATAATAATTTAATTCTATGTATCATCAATGCTAACTACCTGCGCAAGCACTATTAAAAAATCAAAGAAACTGTAATCTCTTTCTCCGTTGTTATACATACAGCAGTTTAATAGGCACAGGTATCAAATTCATCCAAAAACTTACGTCGCAAATTAAACGTACCGAGCAAAACAAACATGTGAACCAAAATAAATGAGACCAAGAAAACAACACAGATTTTAGGTAAGTAAAATTCTTACAAGAATCATAAAAACTGACTCGCCAATAAATATAAAAATTTGGAAGAACAATGTGATTCACTGCAGTAAAATCATGTACAGATCATATAGTCCCATTGAAACTCTTTTTGAAAAATACCACGAAAAAAAATATTGGGACTGTAATATATTGATATAGAGAAAGCCTATGATACATACTTCCAAGAAGTAAGCTTTGGAAAGCATTGCGAGAAATGAAAATAAGTTCTAATGCAGTAAAAGTTGTAAAATCATTCTTCTTCTTATTGTTATTCTTCACTCCATGGTTTGGGCATATCGCCCGTTCCGGCTTCATAGATCTCTCCAGCGTTTCCTGGGTCGTCCTCTGTCTCTTCTTCCTTATGGATTATAGTTTAATACTACATTTGGATATCTTCAATTCTCCATTCCTAATATATGTTCATGCCATTGTTGCCTTCGTTCTGATATTTTGCCATGGAATGGATCGATTTCTAATTCCTTTCTAATATCCTCATTTCTTATTTTGTCCAATATTGTAAACCCTTTAACACTTCTTAAAAATTTAATTTCTGCAGTCTGTATTTTATTTAAATCCTTTTGTGTTGGCACACAGGTTTCGCTTCTATATAGTAAAGTTGGAATAGCCATTACCTTATACATTTTCATATTTGAATCCTTTCTCACTCTGTTTTTAAAAGTTTTTTGGATTGTCCCACATATTGCTCGGAATTTGTTTACTTTTTCTTCTATATCAGCATTGTTTCTAAAACTTATGTTATGGAGATGGTCAAGTTATTATTATACAATATACGGACAAGATATGGTGAGAACACTAATTGAACAATATGATAAATGGGGCCTACGAATAAACGTAAATAAAACATAATACATTAAAGTTAATTTAGATAGAGATGATCGAATAAAAACAAAAAAAAGATCAAATTAAGAATACGACTAAATTCAGATATCTTGGATCAATACTAGAAAGCGATAGTTCGACTACATCAGACATAGAGAAAAGAATAATAGATGGAAGAAAAGTAATTGGAATGCTTAACTCTGTGTTATGGAGCAAAAATATCCTTCTGAAATGCAAAACATTGATATATAAAGCATTGGTGCAGAGTGTCTGCCATGTTGCATGGATAAAAGACTTGGACAATTGGTAGAGAGCAAGTGAATAAATTACTATCAACTGAAATTGATTACTGGAGGCGAGCAACCAATAAATCAAAAACTGAGAATATAAGAAACACCACGATTAGGGAAATGTTGAAATTCGAAAAGAATGTTTTGGAAATAACTGAAGAGGGAAGACTAAGATGTTATGGACATGTCATAAGATTCCAAATGAAAGAATTCCAAAAAAGATATTGCAAAGGGAGATGAAGGGACAAAGAGGAAAAGAGAATTCCAGAAAGAACTGGATTTGTGTCAACGAAAGAAACCTGGAACAAAGGGGTCTGACTAACAGGGATGCTGAGGACCGGGAAACTTGGAGACTAAAAGTTTCTTGTGTGTAACGTAAAACCATTGTAGTATGGAACAATTCCGAAATAAAAAAATGAAAATGCATTATTACATCTGATCATTCAATATACATTCATAGCAAAAATGATTGGGAAATATTTGAAACGCAGATGGCTATTACATATCAGCCATCAACGTCATTAACTGCAGCAACAGACATTTAGATATATTCCGACTCCTAGAATTTGCTTGCTATGTTCTTAGTGGTCTTCTAGCGTTCTTTCTTTTCCCCTTTAGTTTTAAGTTAAAAATTCTTGTTATTGTTCCCTTGGACAACAACACTGCTAAAAATATCTTATGTGTGCAGACAAACTCTTTCCTCTATCTGTTCTTGTTAATCGAGGTTAATGTTTGTAGAAAGATTTCATTACATATTTAGTTATAATGGAAATAAGATTAAACAGTAGGCTTTGAGTGTTAAAGGAACGTTTTAACAGCCAATCCCATGTGATGGTTTTGACATTTCTTTCTCTTTGCATGACCAACACGTAACGACTTCTCATCTGAAACATTTGTATTGGAACGTTCAAATATTCAAGTAGGTAATATCTGAAAAAGGTTAACTCCACAAAAAATTATTTGAACATAAACTGTGTATTTTAATGTGATGTATCTACCTACAATTTTATGTAGTAAGATTTTAACTATTTCTTAAGGTTTACCAATACCGAGCGAAATGGCTCAGGCGGTTTCGTCTATGGCCCGCATTCGGGATGCCGAGGTTTGATTCCCGTGGCCAACCTACACAGGGGTTTTTCGGCGGTTTTCCTGGGCCACCAAGCGAATGCTGGGTAGATTAATTCCCAGAATTTCCTGTCTCTCCATTACATCTCCATTATTATTCCACATCATCAGGGTAGAAGTGTCGACAGGACTCCAGGCGGTGCATGGCTGGATGATATGCTCAGAGTAAAACTTCCTCCTCCGCTAGGACGGTCTTCGGTCTCCGGGCCGGTCTAGTGTACCGTTCCCGGACAGCAGTCGGATGAGCTGCCGGGGAGTTTCAAACTGGTAAAGTTTATAGACCCTGTCCTATGAACTGTCGTGGCTCCTTGAGACGGCCGTCCTGTCTCCTCAGACCTCCTCCTTCCTCCGGGGGATGCCCCACTTGGGGGAATAGGTACAATAGATCAAGACTGGTCGCAGTGCCGAATCCCCTCCATAGTAATCCTAACCCAAGGTTTACCAATTATGCAAAACTCATTCAGAATGAAGACTTCTGAGGACTTCACAGACCACTCTACATATACATATATTTCATTTGATTGAACACATCTTATACAGATGGTAAATTATTTAAAATAGATACATGTTTGGGAAAATCAAGATTTTCGAAACATTTTCCAAGTAAAAGGTAATCTGCGGTGTGAGTACTTTTTGAAAGTCTTTGCATCCTTGAAAGATGCGAAATTTAAATTTTAAGTTGGGTATTAAAATGACATTTCGTTTTTGAGTTATGCCACACAAAGACACACACACACACACACACACACACACACACACACACACACACACACACACACATATTTATATATATGTTTATTTATATATATATATACAGAGGCAGAACATTTTCTCAAAACACTGTTTTGGGATTTAGGTAGAGTAAATTACCTCTGAAATGTAGTAAAGAAATTAAAAAAAAATGCATCAACACTAAAAGGTATGCCGATGATAGACGAATCACTCCTGTGTGAGCACATAAAATGATTAAAATTTAACAATAACAGTCATCTCGATCAGAGTCGACCAAAAGCCAAATGACTTGCTTTTCCTGTAATTCCAAGGCCTAGCGGAAAGGCTTACCCTTCACCGTGCCACTGGCCGATAACCAACTCACAAGTCGGTCTGGGTGGTCTAGTTGGTTACGCCCTGGCCTACTGATCCCAAAGTCACAGTTTTAAATTCGACGAACCAGACTGTTTTACTATAGTGGCTTAAAAGCCACAGCCCCTCTTGCGGGATGGAATTCCGGCGCACCGATAGCAATTAACAGAATTGTTAACAAACAAAAAACATCTTGACATTGCGAAAGAATCATCAGAGATAGCAGAAGGAGAGACGTGCTCAAAATAAAATCAGCTTTACCGCGAAATATCGCCCCGAAAGAGCATTCGGAAAAGCTGATTAATAGTAACGCTCCTGGAGAAAGTAACCCCACGAATATTTAACGCCAGTACGATAAATAAAATGTGAAACTCGTATAATACGGTATTTAAAGTTAAGTTATTCATTTCTGCTGTTTTCGAAGGGACGATAAAGAAAATTCGAGATTACTCAAATATTTTATTTTAAAATATTTTTAAAAGATGAAAACCTTTTAAGTTGTATTCAATGATTACTATTATGTTACTACTAAAGAATGTTGTTTCCTACTTAAAATTTTAAAAGCCCGTATTGAAAAGCCAATTTGCAGATGAGCATTTCAAAAACGTTATGACAGTTTTCTGTTTCCTCTTTATGTTCAAAGCATTTCACTGTCTAGTAGGGTAGAAACAATTCCAAATTTTCAAATAAGAATAATTACACATTTTAATTGCATGTTCTGCCCGCCTCTCTAGCATAGGTGGTAGCGCGTCTGCCTCACGATCAAGAGCTCCCAAGTTGGAGTCTCGCTCAGAGTGAGTTATCTGCTTTTCTCCCGAGGTTTTCCATTGCCCAGAAAGATGAATGTCGGGTAACTCTAAGCTGTGTGGACCATAAGCCCATATGAGCATAATTTCAGCAATTTCATTCAATCGTCCGATATGAAGGTTGGAGGACGTAAATTTAGAAGAATGAAAATGTTCACATACCGAACTTCTGCTTTGCGCAGTTTATGTGAAGGTATGCAAGTTTGAATTCCGTAAACTTCATATTATATGTATACAAATATGAAGATTTAAAGCCATTGTAGAATTAAATATATAAAATGGGCCTTATAGTTTCATAGGAATGCATATGTCACTAGAGAAGTCCAATATATGTACATGAGTTATCTACTTGCTAGATTATTTTTTCAAATACGATTATATGTTTTTTTCAAAGTTTTCTTGACACAGTTGGTGCCAGCGAGCCAAGAGTAAACAGGACTCATGTAGTCCGTGCAATTTGAACGTCACCCGATTTAATCTAGATTCTTGCGAGAGTCAAAATACGTTTCAAGAGAAACTCTTGCAGTTGTCATGATCGCTGGAACGCAGAAAAGGAAGAAAACCAAGAACAAAATAAAGAATGCTTTATTTAATTGCAAAACCGTGATGTTATTCTCAAATTCTAAGATTGTTATCTGTCATTGACTATCTTGCAAGCGATCGGATCATCGATGGGGAACACACCAACCTACTTCAAGTATCGCAAGAAAACAATTTGACAGGGAAGACGAAGGAAAAAAAGCTGTGCCAACACAACTACGCCTCATATGATCATATGATCATATCTTGTCAAATTCACGAGTCTCGCATTACTGTTGCCTAACATTCCTTGCCCAAAATACCTACTACTTGTATGTAGTTACTTCCTGAATGCTTAGAAATACTCGTAGCTTCCACCAGGACATAGGTATCTTATGGACAAGTAGGTATTTAGTGCATCTTTCATCCAATGATGCGGAAGTCTGGGCAGTTAGTTGGCACTTGAATCTTAAACGAAACATTTTAGTCAATTATAGGTTATAATTTGGAGGCAGATATCTGACGTACTACCACCCTATTGTGTCTACCACCCTAACCCAGAAGAAGGGACGAAGTGGAGGAACTACAAATCGTAGAGACGTGTGCAAGCCCCTAAAAGTTTCAGGGTCAAAAGCCTGTCCCACTAACATTGGCTGCCCAGAGAGGTAATGGACGACCCTTTTAACCAAGAAGCCCTCTAGGATCCTCTTTAAAAAAGCAACCGCGCAAGCTGTCCAGTAAAGTCTGTCTAGTCAACGCATGTGCAGTTCGGAGTCAAAGGAACCTGACCCTCCCGCCCACTAATGACCGTCATAAATCTATCACCAAACTTCAGAAATGGAACACTGTCGTTGAGGACCAATAGCAACCCTGATTTTCTCGAAGTGACAGTCGTATGTCTACTCCACGTGGAGTCTCAGTTGCCAAATTTCCAACATCCAGTTGATCTGTTTCATTACGCGCAGAAATTCGTCGTGTGTCACGATGTGGTGACCGTGGGAGGGAAATGCAGTGGTGAATGCAAATGAAGTAGTAGATTACTTTCAGTCAAGTAAAAATAATCAAAGTGATGACGATAGTGTGAATAACTGGGCCGAGTTATATAAGTGGAAAAGCCTCAAAGAAACAAAGTTATAACGGGAACTGTTTCTAAGCAAATTCAAGCGCTTGTTTTGAACACATATAAATATGTGATGAAAAATAATCTTGGTAAGGGGTCATGCAATGAATCTGACGATAAATTCTGGGTATTCACAGAAATACAGTAAGAAATATTGTGACGAAAGGAATACCAAAGATGCCGATCAAGTGTGAAAACAAAAGGAAATGTTTCTCTAAAGTAGATAATTTCACATTCGATTTAATTCGGCGAGAAATTTGTAGATTCCATGCAAAAGGGAAAGCGTCCACCTTAGACGAATAGGTTGCACATTTGCAAGAAATTTGTGATTTTATTTATGGGCACTGCACTTTGCGCGGCCTCCTAAAGGAGCTGGGTTTCAAATACCGCACTTTGAATATGGTAAGGGTTATTATGGAATCCAGCAGAATTCTAGCTTGGATGTGTGTGTGTGTGTGTGTGTGTGTGTGTGTGTGTGTGTGTGTGTGTGTGTGTGTGTGTGTGTCAAAACTAAGGACGTTTCGCAGTAATGGACATAAGATAATTTATTTAGACGAAACCTCGTAGAATACCCATGACGTATGGAGAAAGGTGGCAACCTTGCAGAAAGGTCTGGGAGAAGGAGGGTATGGGTTGTAAAACGATTATAAGGGTTCGTCAAAGAAGTCGGCCGACGTGCACACGAGTTAACTAAACAGACTTTACCAGAAGCTCTCATGGGTGGTTCCGCCGACGGTGGGAGACATTACATCCGGGATGTATGGGTCCCACCTGTATCCGAGCCTAGGTAAAATAGATATCATATGTCAAATATGTCAAATATATCAAATATATCAAATCTCTTCCGTGCCTAATCTACTCTAACCTATCGTACTCAACTAATCTTTTGAATTCACTATACACCATACTTGTTAAGCCATTCTTGTTTACGATTTTTCTGAATTTATTTTCCTATTTTATCTTATGTAGACACCTACACCCATCTCTGCGGGATTTGGAACCACAGTCCGCTCCGTCACGGAAGACTAAACCTAGCACATTAACGAACCTGACCAGTAATAAAGGTTTGGTGATTTCTGGGAGTACTACATAGGTGGTCTGAAAAGTTTCCGACCTAATAAAGATACAAGATATTTTTTCAGAACGTTTTTCTTTCCAGCATAGTCTCCCTGTAACTCTACCCACTTCTCCCAGCGATACTCCCATCTCTGTAACCCGTCCAAATAGTACTCGGCGTTTTTCTCAGCAAAATAATGGTTCATGAAGGTGATTGTCTCTTAATTTAATGAAAATCTGTTCTCTGAGCACAATTTTCAGATGAGGGAACAAAAAGAAGTCGCTTGGGGCTCGATCTGGTGAGTAAGGTGGATGGTCAAGCAGTTCAAACCGTAATTCGTAGATTTTGGCCATTGCAAACGCTGAGGTGTAAGACTGTGTGTTGTCTTGGTGAAACAGGGTTTTCTTTTCCTGCAAATGTGGCCATTTTCCCCGCAAGTTCTGCCTTCAGCTTCTCAAGTAATGATACGTAGTATGCTCCTGTAATGGCTTTTTCCTTTTTGAAGATATTCGATTAAAATAACTCTATGACTAAACCAAAAAGCAGTCGCCATCCCTTTCTCAGCAGAAAAAAGTACAGTATAACAGTGTACCCAAGTTTCATCTACAGTAACTGATTGGCGCCAAAAATCGCATTTATTGCGCCTAAACTGCGCCAAAATTCCATTCCTTGGAAATGTTCATTCGAACAGGTTTTTGGTCTAACGTGAGCAAACGAAGCACCCAACGCGCGAACAACGTTCTAATGTCTAAAGGTTTATTTAATATGCAATAAACACGTTCTTTTGACATGTTCATAGCCTCTGCTATCTCTCTCACTTTAATTCGGCGGTCGTCTGGCACCATTTGGTGAACTTTGGCGATGTTTTCGTCGGTACTTGAAATTTTCGGACGTCCCGAACGTTCATCGTTTCTCAAGCTCTTATGGCCACATTTAAATTCAGCTGCCCAAAATTTTACTGTGATAAATGATGGTGCAGAGTCCCCATACACAGAATCCAACTCATCTTAGATCTGCGTACGCGTATTACATTTTAAAAACAAATATTTAATGACAGCTCGATTCTCGATTTTGTCCATTTTCATAAAAACACTCACATCAACTCACTCAAACGACTGTTACATAACAACTGAGCGTCCAAAGTGGCTGAAACTTTAGTGAGTAACTGCCAACAGGTGGACAACGAAATTTACTAGCTTTTATTTACGAGTGCTGCCATCTTCATGTTCAGGTCCGAAACTTTTCAGACTACCCTCATACAACAAAACTTCTCCTCCCTTTAACATCTGTTTACAAATAAATACCACACGTATTTTGAGTTAACACTCCAGAAAACTTTTACCTCAAGCTACATCTATGTAGATAGTTTGTCTTATATTCCTTAGTGGAAGAGCATTAGATAATAACTGCAACTCGCAACTTTATAGATATTTTACAAATCGTTTTCCTTATAGTTGTGATAAAAAATTTTAATGTGATTTTCCTACTTTAATTGCTATTCTATATGTGAATGAGTCGCACATTGCTACTTACTGTAAACTGTGACACATTGTGCATGACCCTGGCATAAATAATTCACAAGTTATTGTCATTAAAGTTTTTCTTGCTATCGTATCTCAGAAAAATTATGTCAGCAGAAGAAAACGAGAGCATGTCTGAAATCAAAAGGAAATAAATTAAAATACATGTGTGAGAATAAACGCAAAGATTTTCTTTAGTTTGATTAGGGATAGAAAGGTTTTGTTAGAAGAATAACATCTGCAGGGTATATTATAGACGATAGTGGTTAGAGAAAGTCACATGAAGTAATAGGTACCAGTTTTAAAACGTTAATTGAAAGGTGTCATATATTGCTTAAAAGTTCTTAAATTTTTGGACAGTAAAATATTATTAACATTAATTTCATAGCCAGAGTAATTAAAATCAGATACTTTTCTACGATTTTATTTTCTTCTACAGTATTTGAAAGTATATCTTTTGAAACGAGATATTATTTTTGTTTTCCTAGCTCACATATTAGTATTTTAGAATGTTTTAGAGTTTTAAGCAGTGCCGTAGTGGAGGGGGAATGTGGATATACGCCGTCCCCCAACTATATTTCAGATGGGGAAGTAGTTCCCTAACTAATAATATTATTTACACTTTTTTAATTCATTACATTTCTTAATTTAAAATTCAAAATACTGAAAAAATACAAAAAATATATGTATACATTCAAAATACATTCAAATAATGTTTATGACTATTAACGGACTCCAGTACATATGTGGAATCCAGAGGATTGCATAAAAGAATGGATAAAAAGTCGTTGGCATGTTGAAGACAACAAAGCAGGAAGCCGAATCTACAAGTGCAGAGTTCTGATCGGTTCTCCAGCATCTGGAAAAAGTTTTAGGTGTGTGTCCCCACAATTGTTTTGTTAGGAATACGGCCCTGGTTTTAAGTTACTTAAAATATTAATGAATAGATATAACAGCATTTACATATACCACGTATACCTATCTTGGGATAATTTTCTCCTACAGAAAAGAGCTATCAGATACCTGGCTAAAATAACACGTACCAGTTCAGGCAGGCCGTATTTTAAAAAATTAAACATACTTACTCTTCCCTGCATATTTATTCTGCGAACAATACTTTTTGTACATAACAGGAATATAACCTCCACAAATTCCGATGTCCAAACATATGGAACAAGGAGAAAGAATAACTCTATAGTTAAAGGTCACAGGCTAAAACTTTTTGAACATAAGCTCCAATACTTAGGTCCAAAATTACTTAGTATGCTTTCGGAAAGCCTAAAACATACTGTATCAGATGCTAAGTTTAAATCAAAACTGACTAAATTCTTGCTAAGCAGAGCCTATTACAGTATAGATGAACATTTTGATGACAACTTCGATGATTTTGAATAATTATGTTTTGTATATATACACATATATGTGTGTGTGACAGAGAGAGGGAGAGAGAGAGAGAGAAGATGAATGATAATTTTTTTATATATTTCTAATCGTTTACTTTTAAGAGAGTATGTATTACAAATAACATGGCTTAGTTGTATTCAAGCACTCTATTAAGTTGCAATAAATATGAAAATAATTTCTAATGGTAGCAATTGGACTAGAAATACCTTCCAAAGAGTCTGGTCTTTGCTTCTGTGTAAAGCAGTAATAGTTTAATACTCTTCAGTTAATTTTTCAATTATTTCTTTATTTCAATAATAGACTTCAGACACATTCTCTTTGGTCCTTATTAGAATAGGGTACACCTCCACGACATGTCTCTTATACCTGAACCATTAATGAACGGAGCCCGGATTTCTAAAAGAAATGCTTATAAATGCTTTCTTGTTGAAGTATGGGGTTTTCTTACTTATTTTATACTTTATAATTAAAATAGCTTATTTCATCCAAATCATGCAAATTTAAAAGTAAATTTTAACTCCAAGCCTATCATTCAGACGGTTTACATCGTCTTGCTGAAATAGTTGTCTCTAGTGTAAAGAAAGTGTTTGTACTGTCACCGATTAGAATTAAAACGTTTCTTAAAGTTCTTCTAAATTTGTCTTTACCTCGTCAGCCAGTTTTAACTCGATAGGGTTCTTGATTAAATGCTGTGTCATACTACGCAGAACATTTCAGTGAAGTAAAAACAGTGTTGTACTCCTTACACGCAGAAGACGCAAGCAGCATCACCGCACCAAGTTTTACTACACTGGTCACCAAACCAGAATGTGATTGACAGTTGGTAATCACATGGAAGAACGCTTTAAATAAGTGGGAGGGGTTGAGTACATCATAACGGTTGTCATGGTAACGATTAGAAGGACCAGTTAGAGTCGAGACATTTCCAAGACAACGTTAGATGCTAAACCTTGGTTGCCGATATTCATGCTTAGCATGACGTGCGGACGAGCAAATTACGCAAACGCTGCAGTAAACACAATACCTTGGTAGGTATCTGTTTCTCTGCTGATAACACTGCATAATCAGAATGTCTTCACGTATATGTTGCTGTTCTTATCTGTTATACAACAGTACTGGCAAGTTCCTTTGCATTTTATTTGTGGCAATTTGCCTTGGTTTAGGTGTGACTGAGTCCGTGTATATGTGCGTGTGTTGTGATCATTTGCAATTGTGTTGTAATGAATGTTTAATGATGTCTAAAAATAGAGACAAGCGAAAACCCGAATGTGCTCGGGAACCAAATAAAACTATATTTGGTAAAGGTATTACAATTAAAGTACAGGCACGGGAAGTAATATGCTCTGTTAGATATAAGCGGCATTTCCCCACTTCAGTACGCGTCATGATGTCACAGAAATGCCTCTCTTGTTACGATGATCTTTGTGTTCTTGCATGTTCTAGCATTTGCATGTAGAGCCACGACTTTATTATTGTCTTTGTGTATAGTATTATAAATAATAATAATAATAATAATAATAATAATAATAATAAATAATAATAATAAATAATAATAATAAATAATAATAATAATAATAATAATAATAATAATAATAATAATAATAATAATAATAATAATAATAATAATAATAATAATAATAATAATAATAATAATAATAATAATAATAATAATAATAATAATAATAATAATAATAATAATAATAATAATAATAATAATAATAATAATAATAATAATAATAATAATAATAATAATAATAATAATAATAATAATAATAATAATAATAATAATAATAATAATAATAATAATAATAATAATAATAATAATAATAATAATAATAATAATAATAATAATAATAATAATAATAATAATAATAATAATAATAATAATAATAATAATAATAATAATAATAATAATAATAATAATAATAATAATAATAATAATAATAATAATAATAATAATAATAATAATAATAATAATAATAATAATAATAATAATAATAATAATAATAATAATAATAATAATAATAATAATAATAATAATAATAATAATAATAATAATAATAATAATAATAATAATAATAATAATAATAATAATAATAATAATAATAATAATAATAATAATAATAATAATAATAATAATAATAATAATAATAATAATAATAATAATAATAATAATAATAATAATAATAATAATAATAATAATAATAATAATAATAATAATAATAATAATAATAATAATAATAATAATAATAATAAATACCCATTGCTGTCGCGACTTAATCACCTTCGCACGCGTAATCCAATCGCGCTCTCCACGTGGCAGCAATAAGCGGCAACGTCGCCTCTCTCTCCATACGATATTGGCGTCCAGGATAACGGAGTACATCCATAACCATTTCTCCAAAATAGCTGCTATTATAACACAGTTGGAGGCTCGACATAATACCTTGAAAACATTCACTTTCTTGAATAGTTCAAATTTCAATAACGTTGTCTTCAGAGACTCGCGGTATTGTTAAAACTGACTCTGAGAAACTCAGTAAGATATTCGTTTAAAAAAAAAAACTGGATACGAAACACAGTGTACAATTTCTAAAAGCTTTCTGGTTCAGAATCATATATCGAAGAGGAATTCACTCAAGAAGAACTGTGGAGCTTTTCACATGCTCCAGCAACGTGATTTGACGTTGAGAGATACTTTTATTGTTTAAAAAATTCTTCACTGATAAATGCAGGAGCTCCACACAAGAAAATCTCAAGATAACCTTCCTCGTGTACTGCAACAAGCTTAGTCCTTGTTTCACATAAGCTTGCCCCGAATCTCTTAACGGTCACATGATATAATCACCTCTCATTGGCTGCTGTCGTGGTATAGACTGTTGTGCAGTAAAAATTATTCCGTTATTTAACATGGGGATATATCTATTTGTTGGAAGAGAATTGTCAAATTTATATTTTCGTAACCTCTTGAATTAAATATATTACGCAACAGAGTTGATTTATCTGAAAAGCACGTTAATTGTTAAACGAAGTAAAGAGGAGGTTCCTTTGCTTTCAGGCCTGCCTTTCACATGACCCGATAGCACGTGATTTAACGGTAGTGGTGACATTTGTTTATATGACTTTTATCACTGTCCTTGTTTTGAACTGGATTTATCATATATTGCCATTCGAAGAAGTGCTGTTTGGAGTGCGACAGCTAAATTAGTTTATTGATCGTTTATTGCACGTGTACTTATTATATGTATAATGGCAGAGTCTACCGCTAGTTTTTCGCTGAAGCATCGCAAGGGAATACCTTTACAAAGCGGCGAAAAAAAAATGTGGTGCATGTGTTTAATGCACTCACAGAGAAGAATCCGTTTTTGTCATTTACCAAATTTCAGCAGATCTGTTTGTGTAGATTGCTTACACAGCTGGGGTTTGTGAATGAAGAAAGGGGCAAGAAAAATATGCAAAGAGACAGAGGCGATATTGCTGTGTGGCGAAGAGCGGGATACAAATCGCAAAATAGACTACCTTGGCAAGACTTGGGTGAATGAAGGACACACGACAAATAAAGTACGGCGTGACACGACTTTTAAGACTGAAAGACAAGCTGTGTGCTGCTTTAAACAATCCCAGTGGAAAACGCCGAAAGCTGCGTTCAATTTCAATATAAACTTGTACTTTAGTATGCTTTCATATCCTTATTTGTATTATTTTATCTATTTTCCTAGCAATCATTATGAAGTTTACTGCAGGTTTAAATGTGACGGGAAGGCACCGCCTATGGCATATGGTGCGAGAGCATTAGCCAATTAGGATGAGGGGAAAGGCAGTTGCACGCGGAGTGATACATGTCAGCGGGGCAAGGTTATATGTGTTTATGATTAAACCTTTATTTTTATTTGCTTACTTGATTCATTTTTCTTGGCTATATGCTTGCTTATTTCACCATTTGATTGTGCTTACAATCCGGGCTCTAGTAATGAATATCCTGCATGGTGCATGTTTTGTATCTAACTTCGGTACACTTCTTGCTGATCCTCAGAGGCACATTATACTGTTGGCTACCCAGCGCACGAATGCTACTGATAGACTGTGACAGCAAAACAATACACCATTATCGGTGTGTTGTCGGTAGCATCGCGTGAAAAAGACACCATAAATATGTAGGTCACCCTTCCGCTGCCTTTGATTGGGCTCGGAGTACCGCACTCCGCTGCAACAACGGACTAAGTGCCCTCCCGTTTGGACATTACGTAAGCATCTGAAAAAGCCTCCGGATCAAGAACGTCAGCCAAATCAAGCTACACTATGCTTGTAATTTTAGCAGTTTAGGTTATACTCTCTTCTCTCCTCTTGTCTGTTTCAGACAATAACGTGTCTAAGAAGGGAAAAACTTTTAGATGTGAAAGAATAGCAAAAATGCTTATACTGTATGTGAAAAACGCAGTACTCAACAGTAAACTCAAGTAATACCTACTTGTCATTTCTTTCTCTCCCTCAGCCAATCAAATAATCTTGTTTACTTTCTTGCATAGTACGTAGAGAAGCTATTGCATTCCACCCAGAAAGGTTATACTGAGATTTCACTGGGAATATACCTAACTTTTAAGGTCTGCTGAATACAAAGTATTTTTACAAAAAATGCATCTACAATATTCTGGTTATAGCTTCTGAATACCCTTCATTCTGGATGAATTTTGCATAACTGGTATACGGTAGAAGATAAACAAGGTTTTCATACCTACTACCTACTAAAGAAAGTAAAGTTCATCCTCAATTTATGTAAATTAATTTATATTATGAAGTAAGCAAATACCTTGTTATTGCTTTGAATTTCCGAGCACTTTTTCTTTTCTTAATACCAAGTTCATATTTTTTATCCTGGCCATGCACATAAAAAGTATTTTCAAGTCATACATAGTGAACAGCTCTTAGAATATTTTAGTTAATTGATGGAAATTAAACATTTTCTTCATACTAGTTGTATGTAGGCTAAGGTTTTTGATATATAGAGTTAACATGAAAAATGCAATGCTATAGTCGGGATTTGAACCACGGATCTCCTGGTTTCAGTCCAGTCGCTCTAACCCAGTGATCTACTATGGTCAACGTGCCGTCCTGACATTAAATTCTCCATTTGACTCGTATATTTCCCCGGTAGACCACTAGGAGCTCTCGCATCCGAGTTACACCGTTTGTGGCGACTTACTATCGTAAGTACTTAAGTCACAGGATTCATCATTTAACTCTTATTATTTTAGTTATTTGATGGAAATTAATCATTTCTTCATACTAGCCGTATATAGGCTAAGGTTTTTGTTAGAGTCAACATAAATTCAATGCCATGGCCGGGATTTGAACTACGGATCTCCTGGTTTCAAAACCCTTAGCCTATATACGGCTAGTATGAAGAAATTATTAATTTGCATTAATTAACTAAAATAATAAGAGTTAAATGATGAAGCCTGGGACTCAAGTACTTACGATCGTAAGTCGCCACAAACGGTGTATCTCGAATGCGAGAGCCCCTAGTGATTTACCGGGGAAGTATACGAGTCAAATGGAGAATTTAATGTCATGACGGCACGTTGGCCATGGTAGCTCAATGGGTTAGAGAGACTGGACGGAAACCAGGAGATCCGTGGTTCAAATCCCGGCCATGTCATTGAATTTTTAATGTTGACTCTATCTATCAAAGGACTCTTATAATATTTGATTATCGCTTAAAGGCTAATATTTACTAGCCCCCATGTACCTGCAATGCAATGTACAGTATTTTTTAAACGTTTATCTCAATTAAGATGAAGTAGAAGAGGAATAAGCGTTTTTAAGAAGAGTGGAGAAGTCACGTGAATGCAACACCTGAAACTTTTTTTGGTCCATTTGTACTTCCTGACTTCTGACATACTTTATGATCCTGTTCTGCTTGCTTGGTGTCAAGAAGCGTGCAGACTCAGCTATATCAGTCTTAAAATTAGATTGAGAAACAAATATAATTTGTAAACGACGCTATAGATGCATATCACCGCCAGTGTGACGCAGTTTTGTCCCGCATTTGTTTTACATGCTAGTAGAACTATTTACATGGGGCTATTAACTTTCAGCACATTTCAAAATCATTGGAGTTGCCTGGGTTTGAACCAGCGACCATGTAATCAGTAGACCAATCCTAACCATATGAATGCATGAAATCCTTTGAGCTCTTAAGTAACTGAAGTGCACACTGCAAGCTGTATTAATACTACAAAATGAGCATATCTCTGTAATACAAAGGCAGGCATCTATTTCAAAAGGTAAATAAGATACCTATTATACATGCAGATTTTATTCTTCCCAGTGCAAATTTTGGTAGTAAAGACCACTGACGAGATTTGAATATGTCAACACAATCAATCTAGAAAGGGCTGAACAACTAAATAAGTAAACAAGCAAATTAATTCTAAAAAAATACAGTGACTGAATGAACACAATCCGAAAACGCAATAATTTCAATACTTCATTTAATATAAACAATTAATCTGGAAGCAAAGCAAACCAGAACATGTTATATTACAAATGTGATGGAACACTGTGGATGAATAAAGGATTATAAAAAATTTGATTTGATAACTGGTTCTTCGAGTAGTTTAAAACTTCAGCATGTGACCATTTAGAAGTCCACGATCATACGCCTTAATGGCCTATATATGTGTGTATCACCAATGCCTTTTTGTTAACTCATTTGTTTTCCCATTTACACTTCAGCGTATTAAAAATGTTCAGTGAAAACTCAGAGAGAATGAATGATTTTTAAACTGACATGAGGCGTTTGCTACACATGTTTAAATTTCTCAAATACCTATCTCATAATTAACTAAGAAAAAAATTATAAATTAATGTTAAATGTTACAATTATTTTTTGAAGAGGCAGAAGAGAAAAAAGGTTGATATTACAACTTCGGTACAAGTTGTTGAAATTTCGTGGTAGTAGGTATGTTTATTTTTTCAACATTTCGATTTTTGCAAAGTGTGCAACACTTGATTAACCATAAAAGCAAAATAAAATGTATTTCTAATTATATAGGTATAAATGGTATTTGAAGGAAGTTTAAAACTAAGGGGAAAAGTTTGAAAATATCATCTTCCTTCATGCTTTAGGCATTACTGTCTGTTGCATTCTACATTAATTTATTTTATTGATTCCACCGTTTTCTTGATCTTCCTATACTCCTCTTTCCTAGTGGTCTATAGTTCATAAAATAGCGTGGTAATCTTTCTTCCCCCCCCCCCCTTTTTTGTTTTTGTTTTTTTGTTTTTTGTAAATGGGTTACCTATTTACTTCTATATTCTTGTACCCTGTTATTCAGGCCGAATATCTCTAGCTCTTCACGTATATCTTCATTTCGTTTGTGGTCGATTTTTCTATATTCCGCAATGCTTCTTTGACATTTCATTTATTTGCCTGAAGTTTTCTTTCATCTTTTTCAGTTATGACACATATTTCGCTGCCATATAGTATTTTAGATACTTAACATTACTTTGTACAATTTTAGAATGGTAGTTTGAAAACATTTGGATCAAAACTTCAATGTTCATACATTTCAGCTGTGGGTGAATAATTTAAATGCCAACTTTAGGCTGCCTGTTCAAATATTTAAAGCTTTATATGTATTCCTTTTGCTTGCATGCGCACATGCATTTATATTATATTACAGTAAGTGATTTGTAATTCTGCAAGTTTAGGTCAGAGAGTTGCCCAGTCTCCTAGAGACCAGTTATGATATCAGCACTTGGCACAAAATGTTTTGTATGCTTATTCATTAATTACGTGCCTTCAAGGAAAACCATGCAATAAGTAGATTCCTCCAACTTTTCCTTCCTCTCAAACCGACTTACCCTTTTCCTTTTTTAGCAAGCTGTCGGCACCCCAACACTTCGATGGAGGCCATTGGCGATTTATTCTCTTGCAAATTTATTTACTTCTGTAGCCTGCGTCTATTGATTAAATCTTCAGCACGGTGGAATGAAGGTTGCAAATAATGAATATTTATGTGCTTAATGATCTTGGCACCGTCAGCAATATTCTTGTAGCTTTAATCGGGTAGCCTTCCAACTTGGGCACTCCAGTGCGTGCTTTCAAGCAATGCTTCGGCCAAGGATCTCTACATAATGAGAGCAATGAGATAAAGTCATCTGCTTAGAAAAATCATCACTTAGAGGAGTCCAAATTTCTGTTAAGCTCCTTTTTCCATAGAGGTGACACAGTTACTTAATGCTTGCGTTGAGAAGTCAATTGTTGCAGTTACGTGTTTTTGGATTTGTAGATGTGTGACAGACAGTAAGAGATTCTTTATGAGTCTATGGATATGCAAGGAAGTTGACAATGGCATAAGTAAGTGAAGTGGCTCTAATTGAAAGAGGGCGAGTTACAAGAAAAGGGCTACCTATGGAAAGAGCCTTAAAAGTGCGATCCACATAAACCTAAACCACTTCAACATGCCATAACCTTTAAACCAATAATAGGTTCCACGTGCCACTTCGGGGAAAATATAATACACAATTGGGAGATTACAATACAATATTCACATCTCAGATAACCTGTTTGAAGTGTCCTCCACCAGCTTCTATACATGTTTGCACTCGTCTCACCATATTCTCTGAAGTTTTACGGTTCGAATGCATTCCTTGAGAACATCAATTGTCCGTGGCCTATTCTTTTACATTCTATTTTTTAGATACCCCCACAAGAAGAAATCTGGTGAGGTTAGGTCAGGGGATCTTGGAGGTCCAGAGATCTTTTGAGATTATTCGGTTACCAAGGAAACAGGTTACAAATTGCATGGTGTCATTCGATGTATGGCACGTTGCTCCATCTTGCTGGAAATAACCTTCTCTCAATTCGATATCATCCAGCTGCTCCACGAATGTATTGAAGATACCCATATAAACTTCAGTTTTTACAGTCGTATCAAAGAAAATGGCAAATTTAAGACTGTCAACTGTCAATTGTCAGTGTTGTTGATTCTCCCAGAGCCACTGAGATCATTAAAATAAATTTGTATATTCTACGAGCTTTCAAAGGGAAATTGCCCGCCTCGGTAGCGTAGATGGTAGCCTGTCGGTCTCGCGTTCAAGAGTTCACGAGCGATTACCTGGGTAAGGTTTTTTCCGGAGTTTTCCCTTATCCTAAAACACAAATGTCGGGTAACTTTAAGCTCCATGGAACCTGGGCCCATTTAAGCACCATTTCACCCATTCCATTCATCGTCCGATATGACTTAAAAAGTTAAAGGACATGGCTCACGTTTATATGGATCACATTATGCCTATTAGTAGGTATAGATTTTTTAATTCGAATGATGAGAATATACTGAAACAATGCCTAAGATACCAAGATTTAGGCTTACAAAATTTAAGGTTGGATAAACAACTACAGAATAATTTAGAAAATACCGACCTAAGAGATATTTGGAGAAAGAGGGAATCAAATTACAAAGATTTTTTTAATGGAGCCGAAAAAGAGATTCAAAGATATAGAGATTCAAAAATTATTTAAACAATTATCAAAGAAGACGTAACTCATTTTCTATGTTCCAATGGAAGATAGCTGGGAAAGAGACAGGTATATAGACAACACAAGTATTGAAGAGTGAAAGGGGCTAGTATGGTTAAGAGCAGCAGTTAAGTTGAAAGGGCAACGAAACGGACACCCACAAGACCAATGCTCCATAAGGCGGGAAAGAAATGTTGAACATATAGCTTTTGTATGCAAGGAAACTGAGATCTGGAGAAAATATAAGCGCAGGTGAACTGGATAAATGTTCTGAAAATCTTATCAAAAGGTTTACGCTTGTCACGTAAATATGAAACCTATCTTTTACCTTATAATGAAACCTGGACATTCTAGATTAAATACTAAGTTTCTCGATGAATTTATATATATATATATATATATATATATATATATATATCCGTTTTCATGGAAGCTAATCCTGATCACCAGCAATTGGAGGATGAATAGGATTGGCAAAGCGAACGAATTGTAAAGAAAATCTGTGGAACATTCAATTTCGGTACATATATATAAATTGCTTCTTCCTACGGCGCCCACATAGATATTTCGTGCTACAATTTTGCATTTTTCTGGGCCCATTCGTGTCTAATTTCACCAATTTCATTCATTGTTCGATATGACTTAACTTTGGAGAATGTAAATTAAAGAAACTGCATCCCCCGCCTTACCTCAATCCGCTTTGGCCGCTATTGTAGCGGTATTTATGTTTGCTCGTTGGCAACACTGATTAAGTAAGCATCATAACAAGAAGGCGGATTATGGATGTAAGGAAGTCTGTATTTTCTTACTGTACAAGTTTCTGGAACAATTTCAAAGAACACTCTTTATAAATTTATGTTAAACGAACTTAAAAAGTAATAAAATTCCAGAAATAAAGCAATTAATTACACACCTAAAAGAAGCTGGTTACTTCTTCGCCCACAAAGGCTTACAACTTAAGTACACTTTTAAACTTTATAAGATCAAGAATGCCCGTAGCCTCTTAAAGATTTCCTCTTTGCTGCTTTTTATTGGTTTTGCCTCTCTGTTGGCGTCAGATAAATCATGGTTTATAAATCTAGTGATTTGCTATCGATGGTTGTTGTCACTATTGTGGATCTTTTTAAGGGTTTGTAAGTTTCTCAAACTTTATCTGAAAAATCGGCGAATTTTATGAATTCAAATGTATCACAAATATTTCAACAATACACTACAGTTCTTTTGGGCGCAGATTATAAAAAAATTATTCCGAGTCGCCCGCCAGTTCAAATCACCTGGCTTACCTTCTGACAAAAATAAAGAGGAAAACCGATTTAAACAACATTATACAAAAGAACTGTATGAACGTATGGTAACTGTTAGGGAAGGCCAGAAATAAATGGAAATGGACTAAAGCAATAGACGCTGGATTTCTATGTTGGAAGCACAATTATTTCTCTTCTCGTGTGAGTTTTTGCGGCTATCAGTTTCTTCTGGTCACCAACTGTATCAACTTATTTTACATAAGAGTCATGATATCTCTCGTTTTCAGGTATGGTTCAGAGTGAAATAAATACAATTTTGGAGAAGTCCAATTTTGTAACAAATAATTTAATTGTATTAGATCAGGATTACATTTTACTTGAACTTTCTTTCCTAGACAATCATTGCAGTATACATCCAGCATATTGATAAATTCTTACTTCTTTAATAAAAAGATTCCATTAATTACATAACACTCCTTACTCATCACTAACAAGATTACAGAACACATATGTCTGAAGATTATTGATTTTCT
Organism: Mantis religiosa; assembly: GCA_030765055.1. NCBI lineage: Eukaryota > Metazoa > Arthropoda > Insecta > Mantodea > Mantidae > Mantis > Mantis religiosa. The sequence goes on from CM060949.1 coordinate 67,491,409, forward strand.
TCTTCTATCCAAAACTTTTCATTTTTTCACATCATTTTTTATATTGTCATTTCATGGCCCACTAATATTCAGATCAGAAAACAAAACTCATTTCAAACCAAAAACTCCCATTACAGTGTATACTTAACTTAGAAGTAGCAGTCCGAAAGTTGTAATGACTTTATTGCTTCAGTAGTTATTACTATTATTACTATTACTATTATTAATTACTATTATTACGGTTATTATCATTATTATTAATTATTATCATTATCATCATCATGACCGCCTCGATACCGTGGTGGAAGCATGTCTGCCTCACGTTCAAGACGCCCCGAGTTCGAATCTCGGTCAGGGTGAATTACCTGGATAAGGTTTTTCCCGGGTTTTCCCTTATCCTGAAAAACGAATGACGGGTAACTCTAAGCTCTATGGACCCTGGGCTCATTTCAGCATCATTTCACCCATTCCATTCATCATCTGATATGACAACGTTGGAGGACGTAAATTACACAAAAAAAAAAAAAAAAAAAAAAAAAAACATTCTTATGGCCATGCCATGGTTGAGTGGTTCCATCCCAGGCGACCACATAGTGGGATTTGTGGTGGACAACATGACGCTGGGGTGGATTTCCACCGGATCCTCCGGTTTCCCCCGGAATCATTCCACCAATTGCTCCATAATACATCTCTACATCATCCCAGGCTGACCCCTCAACCCTGGTATCTCAGGTCCAATGCTTCGGCTCCCTCGTTCTGAAGCAACCCGAGCGACTCCTAGCACCAGCAATGTGAGGAAGGGGGAAAAAATTATATCTTGGGGTTACTACTGATGAATTATTTTTCGCTGCGTTTACCTTCCTTTTTTAACCGCTTACGCTATATTATCTCAGTTAATTTTGTGATCGAACCTCCTCCTTCAGACTCATAAAGAGGGAAAAGTGTATGGGACTCTATAAAATGAATTTTGAGGAATTTTTAGAGTTACTTAAGTATGTATTTAATAAGGTGTCAGGTTTCGTTGTTGTAAATGTGCTAAATAAATGGCAAATCAAAGATTAGTAAGTTATTTCACAAATCTGAAAGGTTAGATATTTATTCACAAGACGCACTGAAAATTTTAAACGTTCAGCAACTTTAGAACTTACTGCTGTTTACTGCTTGATTAAGTCATTAAATAAAGACTACGTGACATAACAGCTGAGCTCAAGAAAACAAGTTTTAGGTCAGAGAATTCCACCGTTTGCCCTCCAACTACGCAATATATATCTCGCGGCACTCTTTTATGTATTTATTTTTTGTAACTTTTTGCGTAGGTATTCTCGCGATCTCTTTGGGACATAAAACAGAATAAATTTCCTGTTTAGCCAGTTGGTACTAACGGTAGGAACTTCTAAGATGGAATGTTAAGATTAATTATTGTGCATTCTAACACTCAGCGGTATAAGTACTTACCTACCTTACTACATTCCAGTGCTATCAACTTAGATTGACATAAAAATACGACAGTAATTAAATCTATTTAAGCAGCTAAATAAATAATTTTAATATCTTCCTATGTTAACGACATCAATTACCAGGATTATAACAGTGCCGTCGGTGTGCCAGAATTTCGTCATACAGTTGTTTTAGGTGTTTAGTAAGTATAATGAAATGGGACTGTCACTTTTAAGCACACTTAAAAACCCTTGGTTTCGACCATCCGCGCTGACAAATCACATAGATAAGTATTTCCGTATGTATTAACTATTTTAAATGATTTAAATCGCTAAACGTAGCCATAGTAATTACTCGTAAGGCACAGTAGAGAAATGTTTCTATAGCTAAAGCTGTTCCTTGTACCCTACAAACCATCTTTTGAAATAAAATGACCATCGAATTGTGATTTATAAAGACGTTAGACAAAACAAAACGACGTACTCTGTGTCATTTGTGTAACTTAAGTTAACTGCCACTTGCAAACAATATGTGATAATTTAAATAATTGAACAGTGTTATCGCGGCGCCAGACTGCCTTCCGCCCGCCTCGGTAGCGTAGATGGTAACGTCGAGTAACTCTAAGCTCTATGGATCCTGGGCTCATTTCACCCATTCCATTCGCCGTCCGATATGACAAAACAAAAAACTGCCATCTAATCGGCCACCGTGGTCGGAACACGGCCACCTGTATCCTGGCACGGCTTTAGCTATTGTGTGTCGTCTTTCTGTTTCAGAAGATTCGTTTTGCAGGTTTCTAGTAGTTTCTCTTGCTAGAATATTATGCTTCTATCCGGATCTATATAAGGGTCTGGCCAGCCTCACTTATTCAAGTGAGTCGACACCAGTCAGAGGTGACAGTGAGAGTGTAGTTAAAAATGTTCAGTGGACAGATGAAGTAACAATTCGGCTGAGTGCAGTTCAGTTGTGAGTTGGAGTATTTTTCTTCAATCGACGGATTATTTGCGTGTTGTTCTGTTTAGAATCTCTGTTGGGGAAAAATCACTATAAAGAACTCCTGTTAAAAAGCCTTAAAAATGTTTTAACCAAAATGTTAGCAACATTTACGTAACTTCTTTAAAGCGGTAATAAAATTTTGACGCTTTTCCATGAACGTAGTTTATTTTCGATTTGAGTCACCAACTAAAGATGTTTTTAAAGATTATAAATTATCTAATAATAATAAAGTGCCTAACCAATATCTTATTTTTACCACAATGTACAGATTACAATTAACACCTACATGTCTGCCACCACTGGACAGTATCCATTGCATCCAGCAATGAGATATCTGATCGTGTAGGTTTTTGGGAGTAATGAGTGAAGTGCATGGCGTGTGTGGAATTACATTTCTTTGGACTTACTGTTTTAATGGGCATGCGTAAACCTGCTGTCAACTGTTTTGAACTGGAACGATCCTGTGGTAGAAACATAACGGAGTGGCTTCAGGAAGCGAGGTAGGTAATTCCGATAATTAATTAAACTTTATTTAAAATATAAAGCCTTTGTACACATTTAGAAAATAATACGCATGTAATAAAAGGTTTTCTGCAAATGTTTCTCTGAATTAACGTGAATGAGATACCAGAATAAGGTATTTAAAGAGTAGTTTGTTGCAAAAAGGGCAGAAAATGAAACTTATCAGTTTTCCAGAAGTTCGAAGTAAGCGGACGCTTTGGGACATTCGAATTATTTGAATGACTTAAAATTGAACATTTATATCTGTACTGAATATTTGAAGTTCATAGATTAATCGTAAAAGCATACTTATCACTAAGAGGTGGATGCCTATGATATGTAATTTATTAGATTTTAAATGTTATATTCTTAGTTTTTCAGTTTTTCAGATCTTTCACATCATATTTCTGCTTATTTTCATGATAAAGTCATATTTTTGTCATATTTTGCGGATTATTACTCAGCAGCCAATTAGATATAAACCAGTTACGATTATTTAGAAAAACTAGCTTAAGATTTTCATACTCCTGATTCGTCACCCATTATCGTTGTGCAAGAAGCATTTTCTTCACGACTTTGGCAGCAAATTTGACATAAAATCGAACTTCGGTATATCAGGTCCGATTATCCACCTAGAAACTGCAGTAATTTCACTTAGTGATGCATTAAAAATTGTGAAAGAAATTGAAAGTTCATTAAAGCGAAGGAGAGGTAAAGTGGCTGAATAAATTACTACAAAGCTGCAAAAAGTGTCGGTGTATAATACAGGTTATAGCTACTACCCTTTCCAAGATCGGTGACATTCTTTGTGGGCTTGAAGCAAAGTTTAAAGATTTTGAACCGGAATTTTCCCCAAATGAATTAACTCAAATCACATATGACTATATAAGCTCATGTGATGTGGAACGTAGTTTCTCCAGATACATGATCATTCTCTCTGACAATACACGAGACTTCCATTTTGACAGCCTAAAAATACAAATTGTCATTTAATGTTACTTTGCTGCTGATAGAAACTAACCAGGTATGAATATTTTATTTCTCCTAATTATACAATCATTATTATCCTCTAATTTAGCACTTTTTAAACTTACAGATCCCATAAAGTGCTGAATTAAGAAGCAGAGTAGAGTTTTTCTGCAGAAACGATAAAAATGTTTATGCATGAACAATTATGAATTGTTAATTAAAGTTTAATGTCAATATGATATGATTAATAAATGCATTAAGCTATAGAGGTCCTAAGTTGGTCCTTTTATGTCCTATTTAGGATATTTTAGGACAGAAATGCATACATATTTTCCATTTTAAGATCATAGAAATCCACCCTTTCTTATCACATTTGAATGTAAATATAATTTTTATAATATAATCTTTCTTATTTCCACTTTTAGATCAGCTGTTATTTTCAACAAATATGTAAATTTGTAACGATGAAACAATAAATTACCTATAGATATCATGAAGGGTAAACGCCCGCCTCGGTAGCATGTCTGCCTCACGGTCAAGAGGTCCCGAGTTCAAATCTCGGTCAGGGTGAGTTACCTGGATAAGATTTCTCGGGGTTTTCCCTTATGCTTAAAGACGAATGTCGGGTAGCTCTAAGCTCCATGGACCCTGGACACATTTGAGCATCATTTCAACCATTTCATTCACCGTCCGATATGACATCGTTGGAGGACGTAAAATTACAATAACAAAAAAACTGTAAAGGTCAAGTTCTATGCTTGAAAATAAACATTTTACCTCTATTTTCATTATAAAGATAACCCATTTTTACAGTAACACAAAACGTTGTCAGTGGCTACGAAGGGGGATTTGTGTAAATGAATCATACAACCTATTCGAGCAATATGTCACCAGGAAGCCATAGGTAATTCAAATATCTCTATATTTCTGGAAGCTAAGCATTTCAAAACTATGCCAGCCTACAGAAATGCAAACCTTATATTTATTGTAGAATATAGCCCAGAATATAAGTCCAATCATTTCATTATTCACTGCCGAAACCTTTAACCAGATGTACCAATTATAGCTATAAAACAAATATACCCTGTGGGTGGCATCTTCTTTGATGACATAATCAGAGAGGCGCCGAAGTCTGCCGCTAGATGTCACCAGCCATCATGGAGCCTGCAATATTGGCAGCAGTTGGCTTGAGGCGGAGCTTTGGACAGACATTTGTCAAACGCAATGACAGCAGGTTGAAGAAGGCGGGCTAAGCCAAAGCCAATGGGCAACACGAACAGACCTGCATGATTTACGTCCGGCCGACTCCGCTTTTGACGTCACAACTAGAGCAACACAAACAAACGTCTCTGCGCATGAGCGGGTTATGTGGTTGCGAAGTTCGACAATGATAGTCGTTTGTTTCATATCCATCGCAGTCCCGCAGTTAAATCTAATCTTGTTGATCTGTATAGTAAATATCAGTTTACCTTAAAAGAGAGACTGTTTTCTAAACATCTTCGACTTAAAGGAAGTAAGTATATAGATAACAAGTAGTTATTTTCTCTGTTAACGTTTAACACAGATGCGATAACAGTTCTGATATCTCTCTTTATGATTATAAATAGTTCGCATAATACACGTTCACAAAAACAAAATAAATAAGTTTTAATGCCGAACACATATTAAGACTTCCACACAAGAATTCAGAGGATGCTTTGTAAGACTGCTGCTTTCCTGCTTACCGGTAGAGAAATTCATATAATGACACCAAAAATACTTCTGAATTTGGAGTTTGATTGCTACATTTTAAACATAAATGTTTATGACGACTTCTCAAAACTTGTACTTCTTGTACATTGAAACTCTCCACCACAGCGGTGAAAAAAAGTACAGTATTGCAGTGACACAGAGGACATGCACCAACAAAATAAAAATAGAACGTCTAGAACAGAAATTAATTGTTCTTTCACTGGCCGTGTGTAGGCTAAATTGACCTAATAGTGGTTAACTATAAAGCCCGGGCCTTAAAGTACTTACAGCATAGTACCTAAGTCACCAAAGGTAGTTGTCTCATGTGTTTATGAGAACTCCTAGTGGTTTACAGGGAAAAACACGAGTCAGTTGGAGAATTTAATGTCATGTCGGTACGTTGGCCATAGTAGCTCAAGGGTTAGAGCGGCTGGACGGCAGTCAGAAGATCCGTGGTTCAAATCCCGGCTATGGCATTGAATTTTTCAGCTTGACTCTATCTTTCCAAAATAAAAATAGAATAAATCAGAAGCAGCAAATGTGTATAGTCATTATTCGTTTTAGTTAATTGATGGAAATTAATCATTTCTCCACACTAGCCGTATATAGGCTAAGATATTTGATGGATAGAGTCAACATGAAAAATTCAATGCCATGGCCGGGATTTGAACCACGGATCTACTGGTTTCCGTCCAGTCGCTCTTAACCTTTGAGCTACCATGGCCAACGTGCCTTCCTGACATTAAATTCTCCAGTTGACTCGTATATTTCCCCGGTAGACCACTAGGGGCTCTCGCATCCGAGATACACCGTTCGTGGCGACTTACTATTGTAAGTACTTAAGTCCCAGGCTTCATCATTTAACTCTTATTATTTTAGTTAATTGATGGAAATTAATCATTTCTCCACACTAGCCGTATATAGGCTAAGATATTTGATGGATAGAGTCAACATGAAAAATTCAATGCCATGGCCGGGATTTGAACCACGGATCTACTGGTTTCCGTCCAGTCGCTCTTAACCTTTGAGCTACCATGGCCAACGTGCCTTCCTGACATTAAATTCTCCAGTTGACTCGTATATTTCCCCGGTAGACCACTAGGGGCTCTCGCATCCGAGATACACCGTTCGTGGCGACTTACTATTGTAAGTACTTAAGTCCCAGGCTTCATCATTTAACTCTTATTATTTTAGTTAATTGATGGAAATTAATCATTTCTCCACACTAGCCGTATATAGGCTAAGATATTTGATGGATAGAGTCAACATGAAAAATTCAATGCCATGGCCGGGATTTGAACCACGGATCTACTAATGATGAAGCCTGGGACTTAAGTACTTACAATAGTAAGTCGCCACGAACGGTGTATCTCGGATGCGAGAGCCCCTAGTGGTCTACCGGGGAAATATACGAGTCAACTGGAGAATTTAATGTCAGGAAGGCACGTTGGCCATGGTAGCTCAAAGGTTAAGAGCGACTGGACGGAAACCAGTAGATCCGTGGTTCAAATCCCGGCCATGGCATTGAATTTTTCATGTTGACTCTATCCATCAAATATCTTAGCCTATATACGGCTAGTGTGGAGAAATGATTAATTTCCATCAATTAACTAAAATAATAAGAGTTAAATGATGAAGCCTGGGACTTAAGTACTTACAATAGTAAGTCGCCACGAACGGTGTATCTCGGATGCGAGAGCCCCTAGTGGTCTACCGGGGAAATATACGAGTCAACTGGAGAATTTAATGTCAGGAAGGCACGTTGGCCATGGTAGCTCAAAGGTTAAGAGCGACTGGACGGAAACCAGTAGATCCGTGGTTCAAATCCCGGCCATGGCATTGAATTTTTCATGTTGACTCTATCCGTCATTATTCGTGTTTGTTTTAACGGCAATTGTGGTAGATAATTACTGTTGAAACAATTACCTTCACTACATTACCGAGGACGATTTTCTTCTTGAGTTTCCATTTTGGATAAGTACGTGTACATTATTTTTCCTACAGATTTGTGTATCTGTGCCTAAAAGACACATAAAAATTGATACAAATGAACACGGAACATTGTTTATTGCAAGACAAAAGATCTTGCTTCCCAATAAAATTGACAAGAGTTTATATCCAACCAGATTAGCAGACTTCCAGCATTTTTCGAAATATGCTGCACAAAAACAGCCATTATTAGTTTTCCATCAATGGCGTGGCGTTGATGTTGCCTCTGTTGCCGCCGGCAATAGCAAATTGCAGAAATTATATCCAAATTTTATATTATTTTTTTGTTTAAAGAGTAATGGAAAGTACAAGTGATTTCACTTTCGAATTCCAATTGCGTTAGTTTGTGACCGATCCACAAAGACCGGTCGGTGATAGATCCCACGAGACCAGTCGTTTAGCATCATCCAGTTCCAAATATCTCGTTATGTTGCTATACTCTATCTCAGGCTGGTTTAATCCTGCTGTAAACAACAAGGCGGAGCTGACTCAACTCGTCACGTGTTGGGCGCTACATGCACGCACGGAAGTTTTGCAACACTAGCAGTATATAACAGCAGCGCTAACTTCTAGACAATAAACGGAGTTGGGTTACACATTAACGTATAAATCTATGAGTTGGTTCATTTCTGAAAAAATAATCATGAACTTTACTGCGTATAGCACTTTTTGTAAAATCGTCGTATTTCTCCATGGGATGTTTGCGTTTACGCGATTTTCCCGGTGTTCTTGGAGTTCCGGATATTTACTGTTCCATTCTAACACTATGTACACTACTTGCACAAACACCAAGAAGGTCAGCAGTTTCTTTCTCAATGTTTTTATAGACGATTCCAGGTTTCTTTAAGCACTGCGAAACAATGTACAATCATTCGCCCCTCGCCACTTTTTGAAGGTTTGGCTCGATTGTGTTTAATTTCGGCTGAAGCATAGGCCTACTCTATGACGAAAAGCTTACTGATTTTAAATTGCATATACATGAGTGCTCTTGGGCTTGTGAGGTACGCGAGATTTACAGGAAAAATAGTGTTAAATATCAGAAGTAACTCCACACTATAAACAATAACATCTTAATCAGCATTCAACTCGATACAGACCTCGTTGCGAGAGAGCTGTCTGGGATAAGAAATCAAAAATATTTTATAATAGCACTGTCCTTTAGTAATTGCTAAATAACATAAGTTAATAGTGCTTATAACTTCACTTGTCTTCTGTCTAAACTGTGTATATTATACGGAACACATCTATGTGGTATGTGAAGCAAAAAGAAAAAAATGTGGGGCTATTACGTTTATAAGAATCGAAACATTTGCATTCTTTTCTCTCTCTGAATTAAGCTCGCACAGAGCCGTGATTAGAAAACTACTTACAGCACTGTACTTAAAGGAAGGATTTATTGTACGCATGCAAATAAAAGAAAACGCCCATTAACTTCGCTAAACCAATCAACAGCTTAACCGTTTTCTGCCCCAATATGTTTGTCTCTGTCTCTCTTGCTACCCAGATGTTTACAGACGGATTAAACTGCTCCTTGTTTCACATAAGCTTGCCCCGTATCTCTTAACGGTCACGTGACCTAGTCCCCTCACATTGGCTGCTATTGTAGCTGACTATTGTGCGGTAAAAATTAGTTATTTAACATGGTGATATATCTTTATATGTTGGAAGAGAATTATCAAATTTATATTTTAGTAACTGTTTGAATTAAATATATTACGCAACAGAGTTGATTTATCTGAAATGCATGTTAATTCTTAAACGAAGTAAAGAGGAGGTTCCTTTGCTCTCAAGCACATGGCACGATAGCACGTGATTTAGCGGTAGTGATGACATATTTGTTATATGACTTTTATCACTGACCTTGTTTGGAACTGGATTAGTCATATATCGTCATTCGAAGGTGTGTTGTGCCGAGTGCGAGAGCTAAATTATTTCATTGATCGTTTACTGCGCATGTACTTATTATATGTATAATGGCAGAGCCTACCGCCAGTTTTTCGCTGAAGTATGGCAAGGAAAAACCTTTACAAAGCGGCGAAAAACAATTGTGGTGCATGTGTTTAATGCACTCACAGAGAAGAATCCATCTTTGTCAGTGAGAGAAGACGAACACTGTGCTCTGAACTTAACGTGTGAATGTTGGATGCGTAGGAAAATCGCGACATGAAATTGAGACAACAGGAAAACTTACCACTCCAGGGGCAATATTGCTGTGTGGCGAAGACGTTATTTAAGGACAATCAGATTGTACCGAGATGCAAATCGCAAAATATACTACCTTGACGAGACTTGGGTGAATGAAGGATACACGTGTGGCGTAACACGACTTTTAAGACTGAAAGACAAACATTTCTGCAAGGTATGTGTGTGGTTTTAAAAAATTCCAGCGAAAAAGGCCAAAGGCCTTTCATTATAGACTTCTTTCAGTTTCATTGCTCATTCATTCAGTTTCAACTTGCTCAGTTTCATTATAAACTTGTATTTTTGCATGCTTTCATATTCCTATTTGTATTTTATCTATATCCCTGGCAATTATTATGGCGTTTACTGCAGGTTTTAATGTGTCGGGAAGGCACCGCCAATGGCCTATGTTGCGAAAGTATTAGGCAGTTAGAGTGAGGGGGGGGTAGTTGTACGTGGGGTGATACATGTCAACGGGGCAAGGTTATATGAAACAGAGATTAGGTTGTGATAGATTATAGTGGCGCTCACCGGAAAAATCTTACGCGAAAAGTTCGTGTGAGATGTCAGTGACCTTGCGATGCAACCGAAGCTTTAGTTATTTGTTCAAAGAACGCTTGTTGCCAGTGCAGTGAAACGGCAAATCTTGCGTTTTAGTGTTATAATTCGTCGCCTGTAAGAGTAATATGATGAATGATTTAATGCTAAAGTACTATAAGAAGAATAGCATCACAATTTGCGGATAAAAGTTGCTGTAATTGTATGATTCTGTCATCGAAACTTTTTAAATCGCGTTCTTTTGGTGAAAAAGTCATAATTGCAATAGAAAGGCCATTCTTAAACCTTTAACAATTAAATCAGACGATCGCACATTTAATTTTGATCATTCCTGCCACCAGTGCATCAGTAGAACGATCTTTCTCAGCGCTCCGCAGAATACACCCGAAGAAGCACTCAAATTTAAAATAGACTTTCATGTCTGTCACGGTCAGGTATCAGCTGAAAAGGGTGTTGTTTAAATAAACTTAAAATGCAACAGTAAGCAACATTTTAAAACTCTGTCATTGTTGTTTTCTTGAAGAAGAATCGGCGCATTGAACTGAAATATAAATAGACACTGTAAATTGGAGAAATTGTAAATACATTTTAAATAAATCATGCCTCTATAATTTTTATTTATACATCTGTGTTTCTTTTATGTTATGCAGCAACCTTTATTAATATTAACCTGGAAACGCTCGGAATTCGCGACTGCCACTACCCAGATTAAGTGTGAAGCAACCGGTAACATTTATGAACCACCCACGCCACGCTCCTCCTTCCACCAATTTCTGAAGATTGTACCTTTTACTTAGAATGAATCCTAACATTTTCTTTATTTTGCTTCATTTGTATAGCTCCTTTAACTGTTATAAGTAGGGAGGAACCTTGGACACCAAAACATTTGAGCGAGGCGGGTGCAGGTTGCGAGACACTGACCAATGGAACCTGGTGATCCACTGCTGTCCTGATGTACCACTACGTTCCGAGGGAGCGTCTGAAGTGAGACTTCGAATATTGTAATGTGTGCTGCTTTAGGGGCGGTGGAAAAATTTTGTGAAAAAATAAACGAAGTCCCTGATGAGTAAAAGTAATTGTGTTAAACAAAAACTTCAGCGTGTTCTTAAAAACAATCCATCATATTTGAAACTGTGTGAAGTGCGAAATTGTTTAAATAGCAACACAGATTCAAATATAAACTGTTTCAAGTATGCTCCTATCACGTCATGCGATTTAGACAGAACATTCTCTCAATACAAAAATATTTTATCAGACAATAGACCAACTTTCAAATTTGAGAATTTACGAATGTACGTAGTTGTACGCTGCAATAAAATTAATGACCATAATTAAACTTTAAACAATGTTATTTCAATAGGCCTGTGTATCTGTTCACAAAAGAGAGAATGAATGCGCTTAAAGACTTTCTCATACTATTTATACGCACGCGCTTAGTCAGGAGCCTCTGTTTGTCGTCGACTGACTGTGCGTACCCAAGGTCGAAATCAGGTGTAGCGTGCTCTTCAAACGTCATTCTCTCGCCCTCACTTCTTTGTAAACAAACCTGATTCTATGGTCTCCGCGTAGCAAACTTATTCAGGCTTGGTGTCTAAATATCTTGCCCTGGTTATAAGCATATAATTTTGACTTGAGAAGCAAGTTACTGATGGTGTTCTTATTCTTTGAAGCGGAGAATAATCTCTAATATTGGTTTTCTCAAGTAACTTTTTCATTGCACACACATACATATACACACACGCACACGCGCGTGCACAGACACACACGCACACACACACCACACTCCATTCCGGGATTCATATTACCTATCTAGAGCATAAGGAATGATTCCTGAATAAAGGAAAACTCACCGGCACTCCCGGTAAATGAACCTGAATCCTCTGGGTTGAGAATACTGTTTTGGTATAATCAGTTCACTCACTATGTTTTTATTTATTGGTTGTTAATTATTTTTAATATGAAACGCTCACATTCGTTCCACATGTATACTTCCAGAATCTGCGAAGGGTGGGGAGAGATAATAATTACAGAAAATGTTCCCCACCCTAAGTCGAAACCACTAATTTAAGAAGACACAGCAGTAAACACTCGACCTCAGGTACTCTGTATCAGTTTTCCTAGGAAATAGGAGATACCTAAAAAACAAATAAAGTCTCCTCCATCGATTCACTGATGGCAAGAGATACGAGCGATCTTTGTTTGCTTATATTTTTCTTCTTCATCCTCTTCTTCTTCTTCTTCTTCTTCTTCTTCTTCTTCTTCTTCTTCTTCTTCTTCTTCTTCTTCTTCTTCCTCTTCCTCTAATGACGGTGATGGTGATTATTACTATTACTATTATTATTACTTTTATTATTTCTGTAGTAATAAACTACGAAGGCGGTTCAATAAGTAATGCAGCACACTTTTGTTCTAAAGCAGGGGTTGTTTTATTCAGCATTCAAATACACCATGTTATTCCCCAATATTTTAGTTTACACAAAATTATTTTTCAACGTAATCTCCGTTCAATGCTACGGCTTTACGCCACCTTGAAGCAACAAGGTTTATGGGTGTCACACAATTCCACGTTGGGACGCCAATTTGATGCAAATAATTTAATGGCGAGCAAATAATTCGGCGAGCAATGAGGTTTCTCTCAGGGTATGCGTGGATATGTGTGAGAAGGCTATTTAATGACACTGGAATGAAGTTTCCAACTTATTTATTCACTGCTTCTTTTTTTAGAACATCGAAATGAAAGTTGCCGTCCAAGGGTTACCAATCTCTGTTTAGAGTTACTGACGGCAGAATGTTTATTACTCGATAAACTTTATTCGTTCCTCATATATATGAACCGACAAATATCCAAGACAGAATAAGAGGACTGCCCCTAATCGCCCTCACGCCTCAGACTGCTCTCATCGGCCTGACGCCGAAGACTCTTCTCATGGCTTCCTGGCCACGAACTGCCCACATCGGCTCCACGCCGAAGACTGCTAAATGACCACAGATGCGCGTGGGTGTATCACTTTCACTCTGAAAAATCCTTTTCAACCAAAGTCCCTTTGTGGATGTTTTGTCGCCATTGTAAATGATCCAAAAAATACTCTATTCATATAAGTCAAGTGAGCCCCTTTAGAAATCTGCTAAAGACACTGTTTCTTACATTGCTTTTGTTATAACAAGTTTCCCCACAACTGCTGGACTCAACTGGCCTTGCCCTTGTCGTAACAAAGAGCCAACATTCCTTTGACATCCATCATGATTCTTTACTTCTGGCAAACCTTAATTTCGGTATCAACCTTGAAATGAGAGCCTGTATACCTCCACGGTACCATTCCACTAGTCGATGTCGCAGCCAACGTCATGCTGCATCAATAACTCCATCATCCGCGTAGTGCATCCCACGGATTGCGTCCTTTAGTGGGCCAAACATATGGAAATCCGACGGTACTAGATCAGGACGGTAGGGAGGGTGAAGAAGAATAGTCCACTGAAGTTTTGTGAGCTCCTTTCGGTTGCGAAGACTTGTGTGAAGTCTTGCATTGTTATGGAGAAGTTCGTTCGGATTTTTGTGCCTACGAACTCGCTGAACTCTCTCTCTCTCTCTCTCTCTCTCTCTCTCTCTCTCTCTCTCTCTCTCTCTCTCTCTCTCTCTCTCTCTCTCTCTCTCTCTCTCTCTCTCTCTCTCTCTCTCTCTCTCTCTCTCTCCTCTCTCTCTCTCTCTCTCTCTCTCTCTCTCTCTCTCTCTCTTTCTTTTTTTTAATTTTCGAAGAGTAGCACAATACACTTCAGAGTTGATCGCTTGACCATGGGGAAGGACATCGAACAGAATAACAATAACCCCTTCAGCGCCCCAGATGACTGTAACCATCACTGAGGGTATGGCTCTTAGACTTTTTCTTGGTAGGGGAGTGGGTGTGGCCCACTCCATTGATTTACGTTTTGTTTCGGGTTCGAAGTGATGAACTCATGTTTCATCGCCGATAACAATGTTTGACAAAAAAAAAAACGGTCACCATCAGCCTCATGACGAGCAAGCAATTCCGCACAGATTGTTCTCCTTTGCTCTTTATGGTCTTCGGTTAGACAACGAGGGACCCAGCAGGAACAAACCTTTGAATATTCCAACTCGTGAACAATTGTGACAGCACTACCGACAGAGACGTCAAGTTGAGCACTGAGGTGTTTGATGGCGATCATCTCGAATGACAGTGTTTGCACGCTCCAACGTTGCAGCAATCACAGCTGTGCACGGGCGCCCAGCACGCGGAACATCAGACAGTTTTGCTTGACCTTGCGGCGATGATGATACACGCTTTGCCCAACGACTCACCGTGCTTTTGTGTACTGCCAGATCACCGTAGACATTCTGCAAGCGCATATGAATATCTGAGATGCCCTGGTTTTCGGTCAAAAGAAACCTTATCACTGCTCGGTATAGCGCTGTCACCTATCGGAAGTTAATGCAATTTTACGAGACGAAGCGGGAATGTTTGAAAATGTTCCACAAGAAGTGTCAGATTGTTTCAACCAAAATTGGCCGAGAAAAAGCGTGTGCTGCATTTCTTATTGAACTCCCTTCACGTTGTCCTGTTATTTTCCTTTTTCCTGTGGTTTTCTATTTTATCACACACACACACACACACACACACACACACACACACACACACACACACACACACACACACACACACACACACACACACACACAGAAAATTTGAAACCATAGTGCTGGGTGGAACGGTCTCCAAACCCTGTCTGGTGGGGCCGTTTCCGAATCACAGTAGGGTGGCATGTCCGTTGTATTGGCCTGCCGGGAATTTCCAACTGATCTCTGCACTATCGTGTCTCCTTGGGTCGATCACCTTCTCCTAATGCATTAGCTGCATTAAACATTTCACCCTAAGCATTCACCTAATTGTGGAGCGCTCCCAACATTCTCTTATATAGAATTCATTAGTACTGCGTACTTCAGATTGATACTTAAAACAGACTGCAACAGGAGGCAAAAGAATATAGATAGGTAAAGGTAGCCGTATTAGAAGCCTTTGCGGATTATGTGAGGGCGACGGGTGGTTACGGCACAGAACTATATAGACATCGGCATACACGGCCTGCGAGATTGCCAGCCCCAAGAGGCAGCCACCTTCACCTCCAAGAATGCTACTGGTACTCATTTCTGTTAAGAGGCGGGGTGAACCCCAGTGCCATAGTGCGACCAGAAGGATTGTAACAGGGAATAAGTTCCAATGGTATAATCGGGAATCAAACCCGCGACCTCCTGGTTTGCAGTGTAGTGCCGTACGCGCCAACACTAACCTTAAGCTGAATAATACTACAGCGACCTACCAATACAGGAAACGCAATTCTCAATATTTTCTTTCACTGGGGCACCATTAATTGTAAACTCCAATTATTGTTTCGAGAGGTATACGGGGCTGATCAACAAAGACAGACTGATTTATTTCGCAGATGTTTATTACCTACTGCAATTCAATATTTACATGATCTTTTTCAAAGTAGTTTCCTCCAACTTCAATGCACCTTTTATAGCGTCTCTGCAGTCCTTGAACACGTGCTGCAGACCATTCTTTGTCAGGTCCTTGAGAATTGCCTCACTTTTCTTGAGCACTGCTTCAGAGTTCTCAAATCGAATACTCCTAAGTTCTGCCTTTAGTGATGGAAATAAAAAAGAGTCACAGGGTGCAAATTCGGGGTTATGAGGTGGATGTGGTACACAGGTAATGTTGAATCGAGCCAGAAACTGCATGATTTGATTTGCGACCTGAGGCCCTGCATTGTCAAGATGAAGTCGCCACCCAGTCCGAGAAAGCTCTGCTCGTTTCTTTGCAATGTGCTTCCCTAGTGTAGCCAATACTGACGTGTAGTATGCTGCTGTAACAGTAGTATGAGGCGGAATTGCATGCTGGTAAGTCATTCCATTACAGTCAAAAAATTATGATCACCATCACTTTCCCTGCAGATGGAACAACTTTTAACATTTTTGGTGTTGGAGAACCTAGCGATTTCCACACTGAGCTTGCTTGTTTTCCTTCAGACCGTAATGATGCAGCCATGACTCATAACCGGTGATAATCAAAGCTTAGGAGTATTCGATTTGAGAACTCTGAAGCAGTGCTCAAGAAAAGTGAGGCGATTCTCAAGGACCTGACAAAGAATGGTGTTCAGCACGTGTTCAAGGACTGGTAGAGACGCTATAAGAAGTGCATTGAACTAGGAGGGGACTGCTTTGAAAAATATAATGTAAACATTGAATTGCAGTAATATACATCTGTGAAAAAAATCACTCTCTTTTTGTTCATCAGCCCTCGTAGATTGAATATTTTATAACTAAACACTTGCTACTTCAGCATAAAATGTGTTTTCGAACTATTTGTTGCCAAGTAACAGATCAGAATGCGCTTCCTGTGCACAGTCCTATAAACAGAAAGATCGTGAACATACCTAAAGATAGAGGTAAGACTTTGGAAATACCCATTTCTATACCCATTTATCTTAAATTTTCAGCAGATGAAATAATAATCCATTGTGGAAGAGTGGGTTGAGAAAGTGTGCGAATGTACTGCATTAACCATATATAGTATACACGAGACTATCTTTTGTCATATTTATGTCCACGAGGAGATTTATTTGAGCGAATGAAACTGTAACTGACCGCATGTTGTTGTCCAGAGATGTCGCTACCTGTAATAGCTTATACCGAGGAGGAAGATATCTAATTATCTACTAAGCTTTTAGCACACTTAAACTGCATTCTTCAAATAAAGCTTAGATCGAATTTTTTTCCATTGAACAAAAATAAACAGCAGCTACATTGTTTACAGAGACAATATCAAACGAATAAGTAATTGCGTGGAGAATAGAAGCCTCTAAAAGGAGATATATACTATTGGTCTTCGCCAAAAGAAGTATTATTATTATTATTATTATTATTATTATTATTATTATTATTATTATTATTGTTATTATTATTATTATTATTATTATTATTATTATTATTATTATTATTATTATTATTATTATTATTATTATTATTATTATTATTATTATTATTATTATTATTATTATTATTATTATTATACTTTCCAGCAGCAGCAAAAGCTGAGCTCCCATAATCTACCAAGAGTTGTTGGTCTCAAAATTAAACAAAAATTCAGTCAAAAAATTCAGTCAAAATTCATTTCAAAATAAAATAAAATAATTCTTTCTACGCCAGGGTGCTAGTGATAGCATTCTATCCTGTTAGAGGAGTCCATAGGCTACCTCATATGCATTCCACCATCCTCAAATAAAAACAGTCATCCTAACCCATCCCGAAAAGAAAATCCTATCTGTGGTTAAACCCTATCCTGGGTGGGCACACAGCAACAATCTTCAGGCTAACACAAGCCTACCAGTATCTGCGAGTGAGCGAGCGAGCGAAGAAGTATTATACTCAGTAGGATATCACCTTTTAACAAGATGGAGAAGAATGAAACGACATGAAGGAATGAATGAAGAAGCATTCAAAATATACCTATTACAAGAAGAGAGCATAAAAGATTTATATCAAAGACGGTTATCTGCATACTTACAAAAACAAGAAATAAGACAGGATGTCAATGAGGAATGGGAGAATATTACACAAGCTGTAAAAAGGATAGCTAACGAAGTGTTGGGCAAAAAGAGAAAATATCCTAAGAATAAAGGATTAAGAATATGGAATGAAGACATTTCAAAGGCAATAAGAGACACGAAATTAGCCCATTTACAAGCGATACAACAACAAAGTGATGAAGCAAGTGAGATATATAGGGAAAAACGAAATTAAGCGAAAAATATTGTAAGGAAAGCTCACCAAGAGTCCTGGGACAAATTTATTAGCACTGTTGAAGATGATATACATGGAAGGCAAATGATGGCCTATAAAGTGCTTAAGCATCTAAATAGTGAAGAAAGAGATGTAGCAAATATAAATGTAATTGGAGAAGAACAATGGATTATACATTACAGAGATTTGTGGTATAATAACTCTTTGGAAGAAGAACAAAATGATGATCTTTAATGCGGAAATGTAGATCCAACTACTTTAGAAGAATTAGAAACGGCATTAAAAGAAATGAAGAATAGGAAGGCCACAGGAGAAGATGCAATAAATGCAGAATTATTAAAATATGGTGGACCGATACTAAATCAATGAATTTTGAATTTAATTAATAGTTGTTGGAATGGATGTCAAATCCCAAGATCCTGGACACATGGCCGAATTATATATATTTTTAAAAAAGGTGCTCGAAACAGATGTGAGAATTATAGGGGAATAAGTGTTTTAAACACAGGATATAAATTATATGTAAGAATCTTAAGTAAAAGGTTACAAACCATTACAGATGTTCTACTTTTAGAAGAACAAAATGGTCTAAGAAAAGGACGATTCTGTACAGATGCTACTTTTACAGTTAAGCAGATAATAGGAAAAAGAAGAGAATTTAATCTGGAAACACATATAGATTTTATTGATTATGAAAAAGCGTTTGATCGTGTAAATAGGAAAAAATTATGGGAAATCATGACTCGAAGAGGCTACCCAATGCATCTCATTAAAGTTCTAAACTCTATATATAAGGATACAACAATCAGCATACATGTTGGAAATGGAATGTATAGTAAATGGATACATACAAATCAAGGTGTAACACAGGGTTGCAGTTTGTCTCCTATCTTATTCATAATTTATATAGATGATCTGATTAGAGAGTGGATGTTTAAGATTGACGGAGGCATTCATCTTGCACCAAATTTTACTCTTAAGACGATGCTATTTGCGGATTACCAAATAATTATAAGTAAAACTGAAGACGAGCTGCAAAGAGCAGTATATATGTTACAGAAGTTATGTAAGAATTATAATTTCAAAATTTCCACAAATAAAACAAAAACAATGGCGTTTCGAGGTAAATAGTAGAATTGATGATATTATCTTAGAGCAAGTTACGGGTTTTAAACATTTGGGAACATATGTCAGTTATAAATATGACAATGATTTTAAAAATAAATTACCAATGTTTCAATAAATATGCGGCATAATAAATAGAAGCCTAAAAACTAAAACCAGAAAAGAAACACGGATGAAATTTTATAAAGTAATGGCTGTGCCTACTTTTCTTTTTGGTTCTGAAACATGGACATTAACAAAAGCAGACAAAACAAGATACAGGCTGCCGAAATGAGATTTTTAAGTGCAGTAAAGGGATGTACTCTTTTAGATAAAATCCCAGATGAAAAAATAAGAGAAGATTTAGAAATAAGTTCTTTAGAAGACAAAATAATAAATTATAGAAATGAATGGAGAGAGCATATTGAGAGAATGCCGAGAGATAGGATCCCAAGAGGAGTTATCAACTATAAACCTAGAGGAAAGAGACATCCAGGAAGACCACGAAAACGATGGCCAGACATGTTTTAAGCCGGAACAGGCAGCATTGCCTAGCCCTTGGAGTGAAGAGGAAGAAGAAGAAGAAGAAGAAGAAGAAGAAGAAGAAGAAGAAGAAGAAGAAGAAGAAGAAGAAGAAGAAGAAGAAGAAGAAGAAGAAGAAGAAGAAGAAGAAGAAGAAGAAGAAGAAGAAGAAGAAGAAGAAGAAGAAGAAGAAGAAGAAGAAGAAGAAGAAGAAAAGAAGAAGGGTATCAAGGAAAAATGTTGTTACTTGTACCCGAATATAATTTTAACACATTTTGACGCATTTATATCCTTCCTCTCACATCTGCTCCTCTCATCCACAGGAAATAACAGATTCTCAACTCCGTGGTGGGGTTCATGCCACTCTGATGTTTCAGATGCCATTTTGCAGAACTCACACATTAATACTCAAACTTTAAGAAGTTCCTATTTGATGATATGCCACAATAGTGCAGTATATGTGAGAAAAGAAGCTTCGTGCTACATTAACAATATTCCTGGAGATCACTGCACATCACCAAACAAGAAACATACCTACATTTTTCCACTAATCATGTACTTTCAATTTCTGTCGTATCTAATGCTTTTGCATGTAAACCATTCTTGATACATATATTACAAAGTGCTATATTAATCTAAAACATTTAATTATAAATGAATATGTATGAAGGTACGATTCAGGTTATGTCATGATATTAATTTTTGGTATTTAGCTATATGCTAACATCTTACTTGCCAATAAGTCTTTGCGAAAAGCTACTCCCTTCCTTCTTGCTGCTCATAGGCTCTCGCAGATCTTTCTAAAATTGCGAAATTTACAAATCGATGAACATTTTATTCAGGCTTAATTTTGCTTCGCTTCGATACCGTTAAAACTTAAATTGCAATTTCTAGCTTTAAAATTTCGCTCAAATAGTACAGGCTAGCCAACATAGTATCTTATTCACATCGTACATTGAGCTCCAATAAGGTACAAAATAGGCCACTAATATTAGTAAAATGCATATGAGTAAAATAATAAAATAAATATTAAATTTTGAACTAAATAAAGGTTAGTTTTATATCATCTAGTATGCAACACAGCTAAAAAAATAATTGTATTGTCGACCTTGAATATTGTTTGCACCCGGTTGTTAGCTTACCTGCAGCGGTCAAAATGTACCTTTCGGGAACCTTGATGCGGCATCATAATAGTTCAGTGAAAGTCTGATCAATTGCAAAATAGTTCATTGGCTGAGCCCTAGCAGGGCAGGCAATTAGGTTATACTGTAAGCAGTACAGCTCACATAACATGTGGGAGAAGTGGTTTGCTGCATGATGGAATCCTCGTTGATTGCAGATCCTATGATGGAATCGGTAAAAGTCTGTATTTATTGAATGAGTAGAGTCAGACTGAAAAATTCAATGCCATAGCTGGAATTTGAACCACGGATCTCCGGTCTCCGTCCGGTTGCTCTAAACCATTGAGCTACTATGGCCAAAGTGCCGACATGACATTAACTTCTCCAACTGACTCGTATGTTTCCTGGTAAACCATTAGGTGTTCTCATATACTTACAATAAGACACGTACCTTTTGTGGCCACTTACCTACTCTGCTCTAAGTACTTAAGTCCCAGCTTCATTTTTCAGTCTGGATCTACTCATCCAAACCTTAGCCTACACACGTCTAGTGTAGAAGGAATGATGGGACTTAAGTACTTACAGCTTAGTAAATCAACACAAAAGGTGAGTGTGTCATTATATAGTGTAAGAACCCCTAGTGGTGTACCGGGAAACGAGTCCGTTGGATAATTGCATATCATGTCGGCACGTTGGCCATAGTAGTACAGTTGCTTAGAGACCGGATATCCGTGGTTCAAAACCCGGCTATGACGTAAGTTTTTCAATCTGGCTCTACTCATTCAAACCTTAGCCTGCACACGGATTTATTGTTGAGACCTTTAGTTCCCGCACTCTGATGTGGCAGGACATCTTTTCCGAACGTATTCGTTGGGAGGTACGCCTTTTCCTTCGACACCTTTCATGGACGCGGAAGGAATTCCTGTCATTCGTCCAAGTGAATTTCAAGATGTACTCCAACCTGTCAACCCCAAAAAAGCGGTGGAGCCGGACGGGCTGACACCCCTCATGATCCTTTCAACGACGTACTATTCCGCACCAAGATCTTCAATGTGAGTCTTGCTTTAGGGACTTTCCACGTGAGTGGGCGGAGGCTTGGGTGATCTGCCTACTGAAACCCGGGATCAGGTACACCCTTCCAGCTATCGTTCCATCAGTCTCTTTTCTATCCTCTCGAAAGTACTCGAGAGGCTGATTCTAACCCGATTGTCCCCAGTAGTGGGCAAAATTCAAGCTATAGAGCTGCTGCGAGTGGTGGAGACCGCCGCCAAGGGCTTCCAGGAACACGCCTTCACGTACGTGGCGTCTTTGAATGTCGAAAAGGTCTTCTCTGCGACTTGGCAAGCCGGACTCCTCCGGAAACAAGATGGAAACATTCCACAGATACTAAAAGTGAAGAATCTTATGATAATAACTTTACAGCTGAAAGTGTTATATGTGCTTCCCTGTGTAAAGGTGAAGTTGCAGAGCCAGATTACCTTCTTGTAGACAGTAATGTTTCGAAGAACTTGTTTACAGTATTGTGTAGTGAGTGTAAAGAGGAATATGTTACTATGAATTTTAGAGTTATATGATTTTTCTATGAAGATTGTGGTGAAGTACCAAATCTATAGATATGTTTTGTATGCAATTTTTTCAAGCAAAAGAAAAGGTACAGCCACTGAAAAGAAAACTATAGGGGCTTTTGATATAAACAAGAAAATGGTAACAACATATGTTGTATGCAACATGTACCTACCACTGCTCCAGCTCAGATGAAAAACCCATGCATTCAAAATGTCCAGTGGGCATAAGCTCCTGGTGCTTTTATAACAGAGCTGTTGCAAGAGGTGACAAGCCTAAGAGCCACAAAAATGAGATCCATACACCTCTATATGTCAATGTAAAGGAGAAAATGATACTCCTATGCAAAAGATTGTGTTCAAGAAAACTGTTAGAAAGGTGTACCAGAGGAAAGACTCAAAATACAAATGAAGGTCTGCATAGTGTAATTTGGAATATTTGCCCCAAGGAGGACTTTGTTTCAGCCAAAAAGGTTGACATGGCTGTGGCAGAAGCTATATTCCTTGTAAATCAAGGACAGATTTTGACTGAATTGGCAAAGAAGTCAGAAATTTCTCCTCTTTCCACGAAAATAAGTAAATGCAGAGATGAACGTCGTGTTTGACAACACTTAGATATAGAAATCAAAAGAAGAAATGCACAAGTATGACAAATAACATCAAAGAATATTTGAGGGTGAAAGCAGAGGGAGTGTTGTATGCTGCAGGAGAATTCTAATGAGTGAACGAAGAGCAATATTTCCAATAAATGTGTTCCAAAACTTTAAATAGCTTTTTCTCCGTATAACTATTTTTGTGCTTTGGGGTAAACTTTTTTGCAGTAAATATTGATTAATAAAGTTTCAACTTTCAGAATATGTAGAATATAACTTTTTAAGGTAAACTGTGCATTGGTTTGTTGATCACACTCATACATAAAAGTATATGATTTTTTCCTTTAATTATTAGTGATATTTCTTTTTAGTGTCTTCTAAAGAGAAAAACATTCATATTTATAATAAATATTAATATTTTGGAAAACTAACGCGCAGTTTCATTGCATAGGCATTGGAAAACTATTATACCAAATTTCAGACCTCTAATTTAACTCTAAAATCAAAAAAGTATACTCTTTATTACTATTCAATTCTTTCAAAAAAACATGATAAATAATTTTTAGTTTCAAAACTCTATATTAAATAGCAGTGAAACTTATACCAACAGTATATCATGGCAGGTGTAACTTAATCTAAACATTTCATTAAAATTGGTTAATTAGGCAAGAAAACCCATTTGGTACCAGGGTGTCCCCTTTTTAACTATTGCTTGTACATTATATACACATCATCACTTCGTTTAGCAATTAACCTGTGATTATTTATTGCTCCCCATGGAGCTTCAATTTGGAAAAACCGTTGTAGTCCATTGCCAAAGCATTTAAAATAAAAACTGATAAATGAATTTTTATCACCTTATTATAGGTGGAGGAGTGTTAAGATGTCCCAGGGTTATTTACTGTGGTAATAAATATATCATTTACCCTGGTGTAGTTAAAATATAAAATATAGTCAGCATAAAAAATAAAGCAAGACTTTTCAGTTTGACTTTGGAATCATAATACTCGATAATATTCATCTCAAAGTGCATTCTAACAAAATATCTGTTTTTAGTAGCTCTGCACATGAAAACTATCCTTTTTGAGCACAAAATTAAATATGACTTCTTCTATATTCCTTGAAATTTTAAGTTCTTGATGACTAAAGAAGAAGTATTATTTTCTTTAACAGCAGCAGTTTAATTTATTTTATTAATGAGTAGCAAAAAGCTACTAAACCACAAAATAAATGATAAATTGCACTGCTTCACTACTTTTATTTATGGAGTAAATTAGAATGTTCTATTACATTGTTCACAATGGTATGACTCACTACTTTTGTACAAATTATTCTTAAAAACACTTATTCCATTATCTACACCCAGCTGATCATGATAAGCGTTATTTTATTACTAGCTTTCTAGTTAACTGTAAGGCTATATGCGAACACTGTAGGCTTTAAATAATAGTCAAATATTTTAGCAACTACCCGTTATGTGGTGACTTTAAAGTTGCGTTCTTTCTGCGGGCATAGAATTGAAAAATAGGAATAACGACTTTTCATTTGGGAAAATAATATATGTTGCAAACTTCTTCCGAAAAGGCTCACTGCATATAAAATATATTTTACATAAACTGTATTTTAACGAGCTCCATATTTTTGGGTAGTAAGACTTTGGAAATAGACAATGAAGATACTGAAGACTGAGTTGAGAAAGTGTGTGAGTGTACTGCATTAACCAGCTGGCAGCGGACTGATCCCCCGAAGCGGTCGGCAGGCCGCCTTTCCAGCCCCAACGCAGCAGCACTCGAACAGCGACCCGCCTTCGGGCCCAACATTGGCCAACATCACAGCAGCCACAACCCCAGCCCCGATGGAGCACAGCGCCATGGAGGACGAGGCAGTTACGCGAAAGTACGCCCAACTGGAAAAGGAGGTAAAAGACATCCAAAAAGAAATATCTAACCTCCAGGAAATATTGGAAAACATGGCCCCAGAGTCCCGGGACTATGGAAATATAGCTAGTGAACTGGCACGCTGCTACCAGGAACACGCAATCAAAAAGCGACACATGGTGCAGCTGGGAGAAGGCTGGCAGGCAGCATCGCCCAGAAAGCGACCCCACCACTGCAATAGCGACTCGAGTGCCGAGCGCAAGAAAAACAAAACGCAATATCTGCCCCTCCAGGTCACTATCAGAAACAGGTACGAGACGCTGTCCTCATCCGAGGAGGAAGAAGATCTGGAACGATCCACTGCCTTCCCTGCCCTTCCGACCACAAAACCAAAGGCACCCAAGCACCAATGGCCAACACGGCCAAACACTACTGCAGCAAAACCATCAATAACAACCCCCACTTCTACACCCATCCCCACCCCTACATTGGCCTCCACATCAGCCGCAGCCCCGGCTGCAAACACAAAACAAACCTCATAGAACCCGCCGCGCATCGTCATTCCTGACGGCAGGAAGGCGACTAAAGTCCTGCAGATACTCGGGGGCTCCCTCCCAGCTGGCGCGTACAAGCTTCAGAATACGCGCAACTACCTCAAGCTGTTCCTCAACCGGAAAGAAGACGCCATCCCCACCATGACCAAGCTGAAGGACGCCGGAGTGGATAACTTCAGCTTCACCTCGCGGAGTGATCAACCTCCCCGATACATCCTGAAGCGTCTTCCCGAGGACCTTGAAGAGGACCTTATCCGCGAGGACCTAGAGGCGAAGGGCTACACTGGCGTCCTAGTTCGTCAACTGATATCACGCGGCAGGTCTCTGCCAAAACTTCCAAGTTACCCTTGACAGAACCACTCAAAACCAGCGACTTCTGCAAGAAAGAGAGGTATGCCATTTACTTATCACTTTAGAGGTCCTTAAGATAAATAACAACATTACACAATGCTTCAACTGCCAGCAGTTAGGGCACACATTTAAGATGTGTCACATGACCTCCCGATGTGTCCTCTGCGGTGCCCTCCACTGCTTAGCTGACTGCCCAAAGAAGGCAACGCAGGACGTTGTACCCCGCTGTGCGAACTATGGGGAGATGCATCCTGCCAGCTACAGCGATTGCGAGAAGTTCCGCAAAGAACCCACCGCCACCAACTGGCAGCCATAGCCAGGGCACCCCCAAATTCATAAGCAGGTCCATGACCCACTGCCAACCCGGCCCTGGTCAGAGATGGCGTCTCATTTGCAGGAGACATGAGAGGGCAAAGCGCCGCGTGCCGCCACCAACTGGCCCACCTCCAACAGCACCCTCCTCCTAGGCTCCCTCAGGCGACCTGGGTGTCTTAAAAGAATTGTTGACTCTCTTTAAGGAGCTCAACCTTAAAAAGATAATACCAAAAGTGCAACCATTCATCGGCAGGTTTAAAGGCTGCACTAACACTTGGGAGAAATTAGAAGCTCTTATATGGCTCCTCTCGGATATCTTAGGGTAAATGGTTCAACCAAGAGGAGGCACATCTTTAACTCGCGCAGTCCTGTGGAATGCCGACGGCATCTACAGGCAGCAGCATGAACTTGAAAGCTACCTGCGGCGTAACAAAATTGACATCAGGTTTTTTTGCGAAACAAAATTAAAGCAGGAGTATACTTTTAAACTCAGGGGTTACCAAATCTTTCGGACCGATAGGATTGGCAGACAGGGAGGTGGAACAGCCATTTTACTAAAAACAAAGTTGGTCATGCTTCTGTTACGCTGCCACCATTGACAGCGTTAGAGTGTACGGCTCTTAAAAACGTGTAAACAACAAAACGGTGATGCTGGTAGCCCTCTATCGGCCCCCCAACTCCCCGGACTGTAAACGCGACCTCGAAAAAATCCTCGCTTTGGAGGAGCACGTTATAATGGCAGGAGATTTCAACGCTCAACAACCCTGGTGCTTTTCACGTCGAGCAAACGTGGCTGGAAATCTTCTAGTAGACCTTATAACAGAAAATGATGACTTCGAGGTGTATCTCCCCCACGAACCCACCTTTTGGCACAAGTCAGGGCACTTCGACCCTGATATTTTGGACTTCGTAATTACAAAAAATGCGACATTACCAATAAACTTTACTGTGTATCACAGCCTAGACTCCGACCATATTCCAGTACATTTAGATATCTGTGACGGCATCACGGCCAGTGTGACCGGCCCTATGAGGTGCGCAGAAACTGACTGGAATAAATTTACATTCGAAATGCATAGGATAGCGCAGCCTGGGCTGTCATACTTCAGCGAGGCGGACATCGACGTCACCATTGAAAACTACACCGCCTCGCTGCACACGGCTAAAAGAAATTCTACCAGCTATACCACAAGCCCACCCAGCTTTTGCACGTACCTTGAGGTGGAGCAGCTCATTGCCAGGAGGCGGCACTTGACGAGACTTTGGCGGCTTACTCGCCAGTCTGAGTACAAAGTGCTAGCAAAATGGCTACGCAACATCATTCGGCAACAAATTAAAATTAACAAAATTGAACAGTGGGAGCAGAAAATTTTAAACACCACACATTCGGACCATTCTTTGTGGAAATTATTAAGGGCATTTAAAGTCTCCTCGAGCGCCAACTCAGGCACTGAGGCGCTGCACACTCGCCTCGGCCTGCACTTCTCCTCTGAGGAGAAAGCCGAGGATTTTGCAGACTATCTGGCAGAAAAATTCACAGAGAACCCTGCGACGAACCCCGAGTTAGAACGGGAAGTCCAGACATGGGTACAAAACTGGGTGGCACAGAGTCATGAGCAACACTCGCCCTTCACAACACCGCAGGAGGTCTACAAGCTCATTAGGAAGCTACCTAATGGGGAAGCTGCCGGCCCGGACAGGGTGACTAATGAGGAACTCAAGCATCTCCCGAGAAAAGCCGCGGTGCAACTTACAAAAATTTTCAATGCCTGTTTACAGCAAAATTATTTCCCTGACAGTTGGAAACGGGCCAAGATAATAATGCTCCCGAAGCATGGGAAAAGTACCAGGCAGCCTCAGAATTACCGCCCCATTAGTATCCTGTCTACTATTGGTAAATTGCTCGAGAAAATAATTCTCTTTCAACTAAAAAATCAAATTTCGTCGATTGACATTTATAACTCGCAATTTGGCTTTAGAAAAGGACACTCAACAGACCTCCAACTCTTAAGATTAGCAGATGACGTCACCGAGCAATTTAACAATGGGGCTTCAACGTTGGTGCTATTTTTGGATATAGAAGCCGCATTTGATCGGTGCTGGCACAACGGCCTGATTTACAAACTACACCGAGAGTTCCCGGCCTCCAAAATTCTCTACCATTGCTGCACAATTTCTTAGAAAATCGGCGCTTCTACGTCCAAGTGGGTCGCTCCTCCTCAAAGGAGAGAGTGATGCAGGCTGGCGTACCACAGAGGGCCATTATGTCTCCCTTCCTGTACATACTGTTCACCAACGACTTTCCCGTGGACGCCAGATGCAAAGTTGCAATGTATGCTGACGACACTGCAATATACAACCATCATAAAAATCCTCGTTATGAGCCTTTAGAGATGCAGCGGTACATTGGCCGCTTCCTTTCATGGCTTCATGACTGGAAAATCATAATTAATGCGAACAAATGCCAGCTTATACATTTCACAAAGCGGCGCCCTTTGGCAATGGACCTAACGGTCGATGGTCAAGTATTGCACTGCCGTCAGCAGGTCAAGTACCTCGGCGTGACGTTGACACGCTCGATGCAGTGGACTACCCCCCTAAAAGATAGTGACAACAAAGGGCGGTAGCGATTAAAGATGTGCGCCCCCATATTTAAGAGCAAACAGCTAAAGCTGCGCTCGAAGATCATCTTGTATAGATCCTTTATTTTATCCGTGGTCCTGTACGCCTGCGTGGTCTGGGCCAACATCTCCAAAACCGCCCTAAAATACCTCCAAACCTTACAAAACTTCTCCTTACGTAAAATCCTATCTGTCCCTATCCGCACGACTACTGCCAGCCTTCATCAAGAAATCCATATCCCCTATATCCCCGAAGCCGTTACAAAACGAGCCTCTTCCATCTGGTCGCGCATACGGCAACATAGCAATCCAAAAATTAACAACATTGGGAAAGGTGAACCAAAACACCGTAACCATGCACGGATAAAAAATATTCTAATGCCACCGTTACACCACAATGCGCGCCCAAGACCTTACGACCCAGACCTTTCCCCATATGCAGAGGCCGCCGTCACAGCAGCACGCTGCCGCACGGAGCAAAGGAAAACTTGGCTATTTGGATCACAGCAGCGATACAACGGAGGCAGACATTACTTTATATCTGTAAGACAACGGTGTCGAGGAGGTGGCTAGATGTGAAATGTTGCCAGCAAACGGAAACAATAAAGCTTATAAAGTGGAAATTCCTCTCAAGTACCACAAGGGAATGTTCAGCCCTGATTTCTGATTTAAAGTCGTAACAGATGACTGTTGCAAGTCATCGATATGCATTCTGTACTAATATGCAAATCATAGCTTAAATGAATTCATAACATTTACAAAGAAAACCAAGATTTAATTTTATTACATCATATAATAAATTAATTAATGTATTACAACACAATTTAAATACATCAAGGAAAGCAAACAGAAGTAATCTTAATAAAACAACGTAGATAAACTTAGATTTCACAACTTCAACCAAATATCTTATACACTATCGTCACTTGATACAGATTTAACACTCATACTTTATAAAGTATCTGCTGCTTGTACATTATACATATCATAACTTCCTTTAGAAATTAACTTGTGATCAGTTATTGCTCATCATTGAGGTTCTATTTGAATATCCTTTGCAGTCCATTGTCAAAGCATTTAAAGTAAAAACTGATATATAAACCTTTATCTTATTCTTTTAGATGGAATAGAGTCAAAATATTCTAGGGCCATTTACTGTGGTAATAAACATGCCATAATGTTTACTTTAGGCTAGTTAAAATATAAAATGTAGACAGAATGGAGAAATAAAGCAAGATATTTTCATTTTGACTTTGGAATTATAATACTCGAGAATATTGATCTCAAAATATATTCAAACAAGTAACTGTTTATAGTACTTCCACAGATGAAAACTATCCTTTCTGAGCACAAAATTAGATCTGGCTTCTTCTATATTCTTTACAATTTTAAGTTCTTCATGACTAAAATAAGTATTAATATCTTCACCAACAGCAGTTTAATTTATTTTATTAATATCTAGCAAAAGACTATTAAACCAAAAATAAATAGTAAATTGCAATGTATCTTCTTTTATTTACGCAGTAAATTAACAAGTTCAATGATTGTAAAATATTTCCAACCACTCACGAAACTACATTATTAATTTGTAAAAAAAAAAGTGACATAGATTATTATATTTAAATAAATAAATAATAAGAGAAATAATAGGAAATCACCAAAACAATAATGTTCACTGTCATTGTTGTAAAACACAGTTTTCAAATGAAAGGAGTTTTTTATACAACCACTTGTGTTCCATCACTCATTTTACTTGGTTTACGTTGTAGTTGAGATAACTAGTAGCATAATCTCATAGTCACGAAAATCCTTCAGCAATCATGTAGTATTTATAGCCTTATTAACTACAGGTGGTGAACACTGACACATAAAATAATTAATTTCACATATAAAGTTCAAGTAAACTCACAAAATCCTAATTAATTTATTAGCTGGAATTTTCCAATAATAAAGGCACATTAGAATAACCTGACCGGACAAAATCTGTTTTATTTTGAGCCCTGTCATTTAAGTACGGCCGGTACTGTATTCAAACAAAAATTTCACAGCGAAATTTCACTGGAAATACAATTTTTCACCTTTTCCCTACAAATGGAATGGAATTTCAAGGGCATCACTTTAAGAAATTTGACTGCTATGGTCTACTGTATTCCCATATCCCTTGTACCTAAAAGAAAATTAACACTAAATTGTTTATCTTGATTAACACGATGTAGATAAAGGAATAAGTTTTTATGTATAGTTCCACAACAGTAGAGAGAGTCATGTGAGTTTAACATTTCTTTTTACTTAAAGTTGCATATGGACATAGCGAAGCCTAATGAAAATAAATTACAGAATCTCTTTAATTTAAGAAAGCTATTTTTTAAACTGGAAACTACGTTCCCTATACGAACTGCCAAATTATAACTAAAAACATTATACCTTTAAAGCTATTAATAAAAAGTGAACGAATGAAAGAATGAATGAATAAACTGTAATTCCTTAGGTGGAACATAGGGCCTTCAGAACCGTTCAACCTCAATGCCGTAGACAACGGGCTGAGAATCAGAGGTTTTCTGATCAGTGAGATTCCGGGAAAAGTGATCAGTCCAATACCGGAACAAAACCAAGTAATGCACTATATTACAGATGTATTATTTTATCTTGACAGGAATCCTGCGCAGTAGGGATGAGTAGCAACTGTGGTGGGGATAGTGCACCTATCGCCACAATGCGTCACACGCGTAAGATTACGAGAGTTTGGAACAAAACCCTGTTCTCCTCCAGCAGGCATGATAACCCACTGTCGGCCTTTCGATATCGCCTGCAGAGTTCCTGTAACGTATTTCATTCCAGGCATGTGGTCTAGTATGTTCTCAATTGATATGTTTCATCCATATAAACTATATAAACTTCACTGTGATATCTCTGAATATTTCGGAAACACTGCCCATATGATACGATGTTCGATTAAAATTTGTCAGTCACGCTTAGTATTCTTTTTTTCATATAAATCCTAACTTCAAAACAAACCTTCTTAATGCTCAGACATAGCCTTGGAAGTCAGTAGAATTTTGAAGCTTCGTAAGCACTTTCTTCAAATTTGTCTTTGTTTTTCTGTGTTTTAAGAATTATTCGCAGTTCGCCTAACTACTTCTGAATTAAAACATCCAAATTAGATTTTGTGCATGTCCTTAATCTTTGTTTACTGGACATAGATATGGACGTTGTTGCACTAGCACCAGCACCAATGACTTTTCTATCCTTAATAACTCACCTAAACTGCTTTCAGACACACTTGTTGCCTCAGATGCCCTTTCCCAGATTTTTATAGCAGTCCTAGACCATGGTTCCTTTTTTATAAATCTATAGACATTGGTTATTACTTCTCGTGTTTTAAATGTAGCACCTTATTTCCTAATGTGCTGCTAGGGGGCGTCATTTCTAAATGCGCTCTTGGAACCAGGAGACAAGCACATTTTGAAACAAGCTGTAGTATTAGTAAATAGTTCCCCACTTTTTACTTGCTCGCAACTGATACGCAAGTAATCTGCCCTCCCTTCCAGTTGCAGCCGTTCTGAAGTGGACTCGTTCATATACCTATCACTGCGCATCGTTCTCCATTTGCCAAGATATAAAAATACATCTGTAACTGCCTAAAATAACTTCACTGTTATACATTTCCTGAAAATTTAGAACATATTCTTACAGTACTCTTCAAACGCTCACGTTCGTCCCCACAAGCATACTCCTAGACTCTGGGAAGGGTGGGGACAGATAATAGCTGCAGAACATTTTCCCCGGCGTAACTTGGAACCTCTCATTTAAGGGTCACTGGGACTGAAATTTCTATTTTCTATATTTGTATACCTACAAACTTCAAGCTTTGCTTGCCTGGTGGGTTTTATATTAGAAAATACCACACCAATTTTTAGTAATTTCTGATCATTTGTTTTGAGGGATTAATTTTTTTATGTTAATTAAAGTTCATGGCAATGTTAAAGTTAATGTATGTTAATTCAATAACCATGCTAGTGGAATAACTGTTATTTTTGTCATTCCTAATAACTGTATAAGCTACTTCAGTCTCTGTGTAGAAGAACAATACATTTAGGAATTTTTTTTTAATTATGTAGTGCATTGAGTTTAATTTTTAGTACTTTTTGACATTTAAAATTTTATTACAGCCAAACCAAGTATTAAATATTATATTCTGAGACTGATTTTGTAGATCCATATATGGAGCATATGCTCAACAAAATTCCGAGCCATAGCTCTAAAACTAAAGCAGTGGGAGCAGATATTGCATAAAAAATGCAAAGTGGAGAAAAATAAATTTTTCTAAAAAAACAATATGCACCAAAATAGTAATTACACTATCCTGCACACTATTTACACTGTTCTGCACATTATTTACACTGTCATCTCCACTGCTATGTATACTGGTAATACAAATTTGCTAGTTATTTTCACTAATGCATAGTTTGCTATTTAAATTACTATCTACACTATGTACTAAGCCTACACAGTTTGCACCTTGTTCTTGAAATCTTGCAAATTTCTTCTAGCTTTTACACGTATAGTTTGAATAGCATTAGCATGTTCATCTATGTCCATTTGCAAATGTGAAGCTGAAATATTAGATATCACTCTAATGTCCAACTGTACATATGAAATGGAAATCTGCACCCAATTTTTGCTTTTCTATCTAGCTGCACCATGTTTTCTTACAGTTTTCTTCTTTTCGTTATTTCTATTCACCGGATTATCCCAACGTGATGAAACTGCATGTATTATACTCTTTATATGGTTAACAATACAATACACTACACTACAGGAAAGGCAAATAACTTGCATATACACATATTTCTTTATTTAAAACAAACCGTAAACAAAAGCACATTTCTCTCATGGAAGTCGTTCTACTGGAGCAAACACAGGCAGTCAAAACAAGAATGAATCTACAAGTATTTGTTAAGTTTATTGCAAAGAACATAGAATAATCACGGATATTCTGAATTGTTTTGTATTTTCTTAGGTGCTAAAGCACACAAGCTGGGTTGACGACTTTTTATACGGTATTTACGTTTGAATGTATCTGCTTAAACACTTTCTATTGAGTACACAGTAATAGTTTACCAAACTGTCTCTAGATAGCAGCACTAAGCTATGCCGCAAGATTTGAACGCAGTTTTAGAGAAAAAGCTGTCAAAACCGATCAGAATTGGCAAAAACAGGCCATCATGCTGGATAAGGAGGAAAGAGGGTGTTTAAGTGTCCACGTCCTGAAAATTTAAACCCTGGGCAAGACCTTTAAAAATGGCGGAAATGAAAAACTCTTACCATGTTTCAATAAAGGGGAACATTTGTATATATAAATCTAAAAGTTGCAATTTTTGAGACTTTTGGGCTATTTTTCAGTCCCAGTGTCCCAGATTATAGCTGCACAAAAATTTTCCCCGGCGTAACTTGGAACCCCTCATTTAAGAAGAAACAACAGTGAGCATTCAATCTCAGGTGCTCAGTTTCAAAGTTTTTCTTGCAACCAAGATATTTCTCTAATCCGTAGATATAAATAAACAAACCCCTCTCCATCTATTCCATAGACTTCAGCAGATACTGTCAAGAATGACAATACAGCATGCGCATTTATTATTATCATTATCATCATCATCATCATCATCATCATTATTATTATTATTATTATTATTATTATTATTATTATTATTATTATTATTATTATTATTATTATTATTATTATTATTTTCTTCTGTTACCTTACACAGATACGAACCAGTAGATCTGAAACCGTAGTTCCTGTGCCAATGAACAGCAAACGATACGCCCTAGCGAGGGTGGATTTGAGGATACACAGATGTTTAATACTGATATACTGAAAATAATGTATAGAAATTAATTAGGTAGGTATCAGACGTCGATTCCTATTCCAGCAAGCTCCCGTCACTGCATTAATCATCTCACCCTAAGTAGTCAGCCAACTATCACTCCCAAAATTTTCTTGCAGAGAGTTTATTAGAAGTACATACTTTCATAGTTAAATTGAAAGAGATTGTAATGGTAAGCAAAAAGAACGTAAATGCAAGGTAAATGTTTTACCATCACTACTCTTACGTTGAACAATATTACAGCGATACCTACATACTCGGGATACACAATGCTTAATCTTTTCTTTCACTGGTGTACAATTAATTGTAAATTTCAATTACTGTTTCGAGAGGTATAGATTGAATATTTAATTATTGAACACTCGCTACTTAAGCATAAAATTTGTTTTCGAACAATTTTTTGCAAAGTAACAGTTAAGAATATCATTTCTGTGCATAGTCACAGGAAAAAAAATATCGTAAATATTCCTGTAGATGGAGCTAACCCTTTATTGTATGACTTTCTCTACTCTTGTACAAATTATTCTTATAAGCACATATTTCCTTATATACACCAAGCTAATCACCATAAATGTTATTTTATTACTAGTTTTCTTGTTAAGTGAAAGGATAATATGCGAACACTGTAGGCTTTAAGCGATAGGCAAATATTTTAATAACTAGTCGTTATGTGATGACTTTACATTTGCGTTCTTTTTGCGGGCCTAGTTTTAAAAATAGGAGTAAAGTATTTTCATTTGAGAGAAGTATATATATATATATATATATATATATATATATATATTGCAATTTACAGAGAAATAATAGGGAATACTAGTTCAGAAATGGCTCACTACATAGAAAATACATTTGACATAAACTGCATTTTAATGAGCTCTCAATTTTTGAGTAGTAAAACCTAGGAAATGGATAATGACAATACATATCTTCACATATATTTTAAATTTAGAGCAGATGGAAGATTAAGCTCTTGTGGAAGAGTGGGTTGAGACAGAGTGAGTGTACTGTATAAAC
Organism: Mantis religiosa; assembly: GCA_030765055.1. Taxonomy (NCBI): domain Eukaryota; kingdom Metazoa; phylum Arthropoda; class Insecta; order Mantodea; family Mantidae; genus Mantis; species Mantis religiosa. Next base: position 67,527,085 of record CM060949.1, read on the forward strand.
TATATCATATATATATATATATATATATATATATATATATATATATATATATATATATATATATATAGATAGATAGATAGATAGATTATTCACAAGACTATTTTTTGTCATACTTATGTCCACGAGATGTTTGAGTGGTTTGAGGAACAAGAGAACTGTAACCGACCACATGTTGCTCTCCACAGATGTCGCTAGCTGTGATAGCTTATACCGAGGAGGAAGATTTGTAATTATTGTCTAAGGTTTTAGCACAATAAAATTTGCATTATTTAGATAAAACCTGAGATTGAACTATTTTTATTGCTCATAAATAAACAGGAGCTATAATGTGTACAGAGACAATATCAAACGAACAAGTAATTGCTTGGAGAATAGATGCCTCTTAAAACAGAGATATATATTACGCCTTTTCGTCAAAAAAGATGCAAAACGTGAATATATGTTTCTTCATTTTCAAGGTACAATAACTGTATCCTTATAAATTAATTCCAGTCTGAAAACCCACCAGACACCCTACAACATCCCGAACAAACTTCACCTGCGGTTAAACCCAAAACGGGTGGGCACGCAGCAGAAACCTTCTGGCTAAATACAGCATGACAAGCGAGCGAGATCGAAAAAATAAGATGTTTCCGAGATTTAATTCTTTTTATTGCTTAAAAATAAACAGGAGCTATAATGTATACAGAGACAATATTAAACGAACAAGTAATTACGTGGAGAATAAGATGCCTCTTAAAAGAGAGATATATATTAAACCTTTTCGCCAAAAAAATGTTTCCGGATAAAATATAGTCTTCTGATATTTCTGTTATTCGTATCCAATTATAACAATTAACACATTTGAAAGTATTTATTCCTTCCTCTCACATCTATTCCACAGGTAATAGTAGATTCTCAGCTCCGTGTTGGGGTTCATGGTACATGCAGCGCTTTTAGTGATTAACCCGATGCCAATTTGCGACACTATCACTGCAGTCGGTATGGCAACTAACTGCATTATCAGTCGAGAACAACCACTGCTCCCCTTTCACCGCGAATGAAAGTAATGGAAGAAAATTAAAGGATCGCAAGTTTTAAATAAAATCACCAGTTTTGTAATGGTCTTCTGAAATTAGAAAGTAACACATAGGAGACTTCATTTAAAAACTTGTAATCCTTTCAGTTTGATTTATTACTAAATGCAATGTGTGAACAATATTAATAGCTCAATGAATGTTCTGATCATTTGTAAAATAGTTCATTGGGTGAGTCCTAGCAGGGCAGGCAATTAGGTGATACTGTGGGCAGTACAGGCTACATAACTTGTGGCAACAATGCGTCGATACATGATGGAATCCTCGTTGACTGCATATTCTGTGTTGGAATTGGTAAAAGTCTAGATATATTGTTGCGGCTTTTGGATCTATTGTTGTGACACTGCTGCTAAAGGCACTTGTTACTGGCTACAATGTTTATAGAAGTTTTGTTGTAAGATGTGGAATACAATTATTCATGTTAGTTACACAAATATGCCAAATTTTGTGCGATCTGGACAGTACAAGTAGTGATGTCAAACAGATGTTATTCTTCCCATTTTCTGTTAAATTCAACATCCTACTTTTAGTTGGATACAAGTTCACAGAAAATGTGTGTACGTCAGGTGTTTCCACGAAGTATACAGAGAAAATTGTTGCAAAATTTTAAACGCTACATTCAACCTCCAAATTTGATGGTAAACGTGATAGGCTCATATATTATTCATAGGAAAACAGAATTAGTATCTTGAACTAACATCCATTACAAACTCCATTAATATTATATGATACAATCGTCACTGACTACTACATAAAAAGTATTTTTTCACACTAGCCTAGCAGTCATTGAGATGTTTGGCTAATCATTGTTCTAATTCCATAGTGGTACAGATGACGTAAAAGTTCAGTTACGTGAGCTTTGGTAGTAATGACTGTATATGAGCTATTTAAATTGCTTTAATTAAGCAATTTAAAGCAATATGGATAGCTCATATATGGTCACGATTACTGAAACCCACGTAACATAACCATTGCGTCGTCATTAGCAATGCCATATTGGAGCATGGGATCAGCGTGTCTCATTTCAATTGCAAATGGATCCAGCTGATGCATTTTCCCCTGGTTTTAAACGGACGAGCAACTGAATAATACTATTTTGAGTTCTCTAGAGTAAATACTACATGGCAAAGGGAGAAAGCGTATTGGAAAAAATTCGCGATACAGAAATGTTTACCTCAGCTTATCACACATACACGGTGGGTCCAGTGTATGTATAGTCTATTCAGATGTAATCATGTCTTCTGGACAGCAATGTGTCACACATCGGCAGACACGCAGCTTCCAATCGCTCTATTTGTGTTTCGTAACTTACTATACATCAACTTACTAATATTTCACTCTTCTAATGAACCAGATAAGGCCAGATAAGAGACGATTACAGCGCTGGTCACCTGAAGGTCGACACGCCTCAACGCTCTGTCAAATAATAGATTACGAACCATTCATAAACAAACATGTAATGTGAGCTTTCACGTTCTGCCGATGCAGTATTTCGCAAATCACCAAGAAGTGTACTTGCTTGCTCTCGCTCGATTTAACAAATACCTTGGCTTATTCAAAGTAATTCCTCCATCACGTGTGCCGTTTGTTTTCCCTCCGACACCTCTTTTTCCTGTTGCTCGCCTTCCCGGTTGGAGGCACTGCTGTATCGGGGGATCGTTTCGGCTTCCCGCCATTGCTCTCTGGGAGCGCTGCGGTTCCCGAAGTTTCCTGTGTGCACTGCCTCGAATGGGGAAGGGAGCTGATGCTTGGTGCTCAACGGGTTTAAGTGCTCCAAGTTTCGGGTTTTGTTAAAAATTCTTTGTGTTTAGATGATCACCTTTGGTGAGCCCTAATTGCTTTATGGACTCTTCCCTTCAGTTCCGGGACCAGAAGCTTGATTGTTTTCCCCCTTTTTATGTTTCTGGGTCTAAAAACAAAGGGCTGGCTGCTAGCTGTTTGGAATTACTTCATCGTTAAGTGGAGGACAGAATTTTACTGTCGGCTTAACCTGAAGTCACTTATGTATTCAAAGATTTTGGGATGTTATTCATGTAACTGTTCTACTCAGTTATTTGTTTGGATAAATGCTTTCTTTGTAGTTACTGGCTAGCATCATCGGGAATTTAAATGTTTTCTGGGGCCCTGGTTACCCTCATACTTTATTATTGTTCTTTCAGGAGTAAATGTTCTTTACAGAGTAATTTTATAAAGATTGTGATGCTCGTTGTTTCTTTGTACTGTTTAAGGGGAGCACATATTGTTATAAGGAATAAGCTATGTTTATTATAATCAGGGATTGTAGTAATGAATTAAAGCATTTGAAATGTTTATTGGGAGCAACACTGGGTCAGTTCTTTGTATGTCACGTACCCTAACCTGGACCTCTGAGCTTTAGGGTTTGTAGGGCCTAAATTCCTCACCTAATTTTAGCCTGTGTAGGGAGTGTTAAGGTGTGTAGTGCGCGGCCTGGGCCGACGGTCACACATGTCATCTTAAGCGCTTACATTTCAGTTCTGAGTAATAAAGAAGGTACGTATATACATACCTGTCAACCAATAATGATGTCCATTTAGGTGCTTCCGTCGCATGCATTGTTATAATATACCTATTGTATTAGGAAAACTATTTGAGCTAAAAAATATAGGGCTTTTAGGGTTACGTTAGACACATTACTCTCTACCTTCCTATCGGATTACGTTTTGCAAAATCTGAATTTTTGTCTTAGTGCAAATAGTATTTATTAGAGATGGGTGTAGTTGGCAATCGTCATACCACTTTCGGTGAATGCAATATGACAACACCGCAGGACTGCGATTGGGTTGTTTTTGTGTGTAATTTACGTCCCTCAACGTCAGGACATATCGGACGATGAATGGAATGTGTGAAATAATGCTCAAATGACTCCAGGGTCCATAGGGCTTTGAATTACCTGACATTCGTCTTTCTGGATAAGGGAAAACCCTGGAAAACCCCTTATCCAGCTAACTCAACATGACCGAGATTCGAACTCGCGACCTCTTGAACGTGAGGCAGACATGCTACCATCTACGCTACCGAGGCGGGCCTGCGATTGGTTGCTTACCTATATCGGGCTCTCTTTAGTTTATGGGATGATGTAAACAAAAGCACGTGTACGTGTGCGACATCGTTGGCTGTTTAGCCTTTTAAATCCCTACGTATGAAAAATATACTTCGCATATCATTTTTAAACACTTTGCATGTAATGCCAAATATATAAAACATTTCACACTATTGAGAATGAAAAAAAAAAAAATACCCAACCTGAGCAATTGAGGACGTTGTTAATTTGTCAGCAGCATATACCGGCGTTTCAGCGCCAAGTATTAGTGCCGCGCGAAGTGAAGTTCTACTCCAGGAAAACATCGAAAAAGAAAGAAGCCAGTTGTGGAAGGAGAATGTGACGAATTTGTTAAAAGTGACATTCGTCTCAGGGTTCATAGTTTCTTTGAATGAAACAAGCCATTACAATTACAAAAGAGCTTCAAGCAGTAAACAATGATCTCGATTAGGGGTCTTTGAAAAACGAGCTTCTATACAATTCTTCGTGACATAGATTTTGAATTTGTGAACAGAAAGAGAAAAAATATATAATTTCTGAGTGTGAAGATATACTAATATGGCGCAGAATTTATCAAAGGAAAATTCGGAAGTGGAACTGTTTCAGCAATTCGTCCGTTGTCGGATTCCAATTAGGTTCGTAAAGTATCTTTTTTTTTTTTCAATTGTATGCCAGTAGAACTTTTAGATGATAAAGTGATTACACGCACTTATTTAGCACTATTATTCCATAGAAAGACCCTACGTTAATTTTTAAATCATAAATGACGTGAGGTTAAGTGAAGAAATAAAGTATCTGAGTAATTTGATGTAATCATTCAGTCACCTTTTAGCGTACAAAACGGAATGTATATTACACTTTACCCGCACCTTTGCATTTAATCTTAACGTAAAAGTGCTACCGTACCAGCTACTCAAAACATTGGAAAGGGCAAAGCAAAACGTTGCTTTCGTTGACACCACACGTGTTTGCCCTATGGGAATAAAACAGCGCGAATATCCCCTCCAATTACGTTTGCCGGCGGAGTAATATCATTTCCCACTTTGTTTACATCTCACCATAAACTAACTAAGCACGGCGCCGGTATAGTTGCGTTCAAGGACAAACATCATCCCATTTTAGTTCCGTGCCAGGCCAATATGCGACGCTGCGATTACTCCATGTTTCCAATGATTAACAAGTGAGCAGCACTTCTAAATGGTGTTCTGTGCTGTCAGGGTTCTTTATCACATAGGTCTTTCGAGGCAAATATTCTAAGGAAATACGGTGTTTGTGAGAACACTTCACTTAAAAAATACCTAAGGGGGCGGCTTTCTGAAAACTTAGAAATCTGCTGATAAATATTTAAAATTCTTAAGTGTACCTACCTACATTGTTTTTAATACCAACAAAATGTTTAAAGTGAAACATCAATTTTTGGTTTCTTATGAGTAGATGACAAATTTTTTACTTGACAGCATTCACTCAGACTTTTTTTTTTAAGTAACGTTGTTAATTAAACGTTGATTAAGAAAATTAATATCCTCTTTTTAATTTCTAATTTTTCGTAAAGTTTAAGATTTCTTTTGTAGTAGAAAGGTCAAGAATGTATTCCAAATAATCGCAAGCTAGATGGATTAACTAAAGTAATAATGATGGCTTATAAAACTTAGTACTGGTACATGGATGCCATAAATTTTAATTCCGTTGCAATGTTGCATTAAGGGAAACAAGACTGTGGAAATACAGTAGCCTTTAAGCGATAAAATTTTAAGAGCTAGTCGCTATGTGATACCTTCGAATATCCGATATTTTTGCATAGTCAAGAGATACAAGGAGATGAATAACGACTTTCCATTTGAGAAAAGAATAAATATTGCACAATTCAGAAAAATTGAAATGAATACTTCCGAAATGTTTCAATCTATATTAAAACATACTTTATATAAGTTGTTTAACAAGCTCTATACTTTGGTGTAGGTAGCAATATTTTGGAAATGCGTAATGAAAATACTTCTGTAGAAGTTTAACTTTAATTTCGAGTAGATGGAAGAATAAGCCATCATAAGATAGTGGATTGAGAAAGTGGTGCGTGTTTGTGTGTGTGTAATACATTAACCATATATATTATTCACGAGTCGATAATTTAGTCATATTAATTGTCTACGTAAGACTTTTCTGTAACTGACAGCGTGTTTCTGTTCAGAGATAGCGCTGCATGTAATATCTTATATCGAGGAAGAAAATTTGTAATTATAGGTTTTATAGCATGTTGAAATTCCATTCCTTAGATAAAGCTTATATTTAATTAGATATTGTTGCTCAAAAATAAACAGCAGCTATAATGTAATCAGAGACGATATCAAACAAACAAATAATTGTGTGGGGAATGGAAGGCTCCTAAAGGAAATATATACACACTGATTTTCATATCGCAAAGATATTTATGGATGAAACTTCCAAAACTTACAGTTAGTTTTTGTTATTACTTATTTACAGACCACCAAGGCAAAGAAAATCCCCAGCGAATGAGACGCGGGGCATTGAAGAAGGTTCCTCCACTCTCCCCTGACAGGTTTATGAAACATCATATCAGTTCAGTTACAGACTATTCAAAAACATTCTGATGACTTCTACTTTTGTGAATAAATATCGGTTTTGGTGTACTGAGTAGATAGAGTTTATGTTTTTTTTAACAGTCCTGCTCCTTGTGTAGCATACGTTCTGCGACACACACACACACACACATTCGTTGTCCTTGTTTCACTGTGTAAGTGTGGCATATTCCTCTCAGGGACTTACTTTGCGTTGGTGGACAGTACAATTGAGGCATTGACATGGGAAAGGCAGTAACTACCAAAAATTTGAAATGTTGGACTTTTCATTGAGAAGGTAGTACATGGCCGTGCCAATGTCACACTGAAGTTACGGCTATATGCAGTCACATGAAAGCAGCAAACTTAGATCCAAATTTCTTTCTAACTCCAGCCATGAACACCGCAGAACGGAAGAAGACTAACTTCGAGCTACGACACGTATGCACGAGAACGGCGGCACATGTATTCCATCACATTGGCAGACGAGGACCCCACCTGGCATCAGAAATATGTACCTGCACTCTTTTTGGTCAGTTTTGTGGACAATATCACAAACTTTCTTTCCAATTAAGGACTCAATCACTGACGGTGTACGCAAAAGACGATCGTCTTTGACGATCACTATAGTACTGTATTAATTCATACATACACACTGTGTTCAATAAATCTTTATATATAACTTCGTGGGTTCCTAGAATTAAAAGTCCAATTTGCCGAAATTCTAAATGTTCTTTATTTCCGTCGAAATATACTGTTCAATTCTCACCTAACAACATTATATCACGAATACAACACAATCTACAGCACCAAGGTCAATGACAATAACAACATCACCTCTCGTTACAACAACACCCTTGTTACACAACTCCAACTTGCTACTCACTCTGTTTACAAACTGTCGGCTGGCGTGTCACAATCGCTTATATATCTCCTGATAATTTCCAGATCATTCTAAAATAAACCAGAAACCGAATTATCTCTATCAGTCCAGAAGTAACTAGAAATTTCCATGTATCTCAGTTTGTTTCGGCAGACCTTTATCTGCAAGTTACCTTGTCTGCCGGCACTTGGTTTTCACACTGCCCGCCTATCAGTTTCTTTTGTGTAAAAAAGCCACGCGATCGTAGATACGGGTTCGCGACACTATTTAATATCGTGACTTTGTGGGTTCGTAGAGTTAAAAGTCCAATTTGCCGAAATTCTAAATGTTCTTTATTTCCGTCGAAATACACTGTTCAACTCTCACGTAACAACATTACATCACATATCACAATCTACAACACCAAGGTCGTTGACAATAAGAAACATTAGCTTTCGTTACAACACTTCACAGCTGACTCTCGTTTTACACACAGCTCTTGTTACAGAACAACTGTGCGGATTTATTTTTTTTTTTTTTTTTTTTTTTTTTTTTTTTTTTGTTTAAGGTTCTTTAGGAGGGAATAAAAGGAGAGGAAAGTGTTGGTGTCCCGCGGATGCACCCCGTTATTAACGGAGTTGGAATGCAGGTGCCTGATGGGCACGTGCCTATAAAGGAGGTGTGACAGGGGGTCCAACCATGACCAGAGGCCCTGGGTGGATCACCTGGAATAGAAGGAGGGTTTGGATAGAGAAGGGTATATTATATCAGATGGCTAGATGTCTAAGTTGAGATTAAGTTATGCGGCGTCTTTGGCGCGAGGTAATGCTTGTGTCGTCGGTAAGGTGACGTACTGTGGTCCGGAGATGTTCGATGCGTGAATGTACTTCAGCTATGCAAGAGAGTATTTCAGCGATGTACACATGTGAAGTGTCAGGGTGTTGAGGAGCGACTGCAGCCTGTGCTTCCATCAGGTTGAGGTTTAGTCGGTCTAATGTCTGCGTATGAGTTCGGTTGATGAGGTCCTGTAGGTCATTGAAGCTCTGGGTAATGCTGTCCTGTATACTAGCGGTTCCAATGGATTCCTGCAGTTGTACGACTTGTGATGTGCTTTCTGAGGTCTGCCGTAGTGCATTGAGGGAAGAGATGATGCGCTCCTGATGAGATGTCAGGCTGTCAGTCATGAGATGCTGGGTGGTCGCGAGTTGGTCTTTGACGTCAGTCAGTACGGCGCAGGTGGTGTCATGTCGAGCGTTGATGGCGGCGAGTGAGTCCTCCAAGTTCCCCAGGCGAAGACTAATGTTCAGGACCTCAGAGTGAAGGTCTTGAACGTCGGCTCTAGGAGTCCCTTGGATGCCTGAGGTGGGTCCGCTTGCCAGTTGTTCCTCGATGGAATGAAGCCGGTGGTTGACCTTCTGAACTTCATCCTTGAGGCAGTCCAGCGCTTCGCTCCAGTCGGCAATACCGTTGGAGTGAGCTGTTGGAGGTGTGGCGAGGCCGGAGTCCTGGCGTGGGCGAGCAGGGCACTGCGCCTGTCCTGTAAAGTGGCCGTAGCCATTGCAGGTGGCGCAGTACCGGCGGCGGCGGCGAAGATCGTGCTGCTGGCATTCCCCGGTGAGTGTCGTGGCACCACAATAGTACCACCGTGGTGTTGCAGTGCAAGTGGCGCCTTCATGTCGGTACCTGCAGCATCGGCGACAAGGTGCGGGACGCTCTGAGCGGCTGGCCTCGATTTTGAGACACTGCCCTAATAAGGGCAGGCCCATCCTCAAGGCCGTGCGTAAGTCGGCTTCGTTGGCTAGCTGCAGGCGGACCAAGGATGTGGTGTGGCCATGTATGGCGATGCGGCTGGCCCTCAGGGCCGAGGGCCACTGCTGTTGGGCTGCGGCGAGAATGAACCTGCACGGCAGGTCACGAGGTAGATCCGTGACGACTACGGGCGCAGTCCTAGGAGGCGGAACTGGCTCGGCGGCTGGCGATGTTGAGGTTCTCGGAGCTGAGGCTGCGACTGCGGCGTAGGTTGCTGCTGAGGGGACCTCTGGAAGGGACGTTTGGGTGGCGCGTGAGTTGCTGAATCGGTGTGGCGGTGTCAGATGGTGTTGAGCGACTGCGTCTGTTGATATGTGAGGCCTCCTTGGGGAGGGACTGGCCCAGAATCGATCGGTGTGCCTGGCGGGCGGCTCGCTCTCGTCTGCCGATAGTGGCAGCGAGGCTGGAGTGGATGCTCGAGAGCCGGCCGGAGAGGGCAGCGGCGGAAGCGGCTCTACTGTCTGGCTCTTCGCTGCAGCAGTGCTCTTCTTCGTCTTCTTCCCCATGTGGCGGCGTCGGTGTGCTGTCCGATTCTCCGTCAATCGATATATCACTAGAATCTTCCAAACGTGAAATCTTAGCTGTGCCGGCAAGTCCTTTGTGCACCCTAGCCGCGCTGCTTATCAAGCTCTTTATTACCGTGAAACAATATCCGCCGTCTATTATCTATTTGCGCCAAAACTGTTTATGCCTGTTAGTGCGACACTATTATATACAGGATGTTTCAAAACGTCCCCGTACGAATATACAGAAGTAGTTGCTCAGTTTCTATGTGACACATACAGATAGTTTTTACCACCAATAAGGCCGCATAAAAATGCTGCAGAATGAGTGTGGATTAGGCAGTGACATGAACAACGACGCGTGCCTCACACTGTCGGAGTTCGCAGGTATAGGTCACACGCCGTGCCCCGTGCTGTAACTGTAAACATACCGGCATACTCCGCAGTAGCTTGCTACTATTAAGAATTTCTTTGGCTTATGAAACCGTAATAAAGAAGCTATTGCTTAATTACTGTTTATGAGTGATTAACGTATTCCAAAATTCCCTTATAGCAGTCCATGATGGCAAATAAGCTGGTGGAAATAGGACACTTATACCTTTTAGAGGGAAGTAAATATTAATGAGGTTGAGGATGGAAGCATTAAGGTGAGAAGGTACTGCCTTGGGGTTAAAGTTCACTTTTTTATTTTTACATTTTATTATGTCATCCCTCTAGATTACAAATATATACTTAGAAAGTTCATTGAAGAAATATTTTATACCTAATTTGCAAATTATATTAGTGGGTGTTAAGTTTTTGTCATGCCCCTTTTCGTAACTATTCAGAAAATTGATCATAACTTCTGTAATACTGAACAGATAATTCTGAACTAAGCCTTGTTTTGTAAAGGATCTTCCAAACATTCTGCTGGTACCACTTTAACTCCAATGATGCTAGTTTTTCTTTTGTGTTTGGCTGTGTATGAATAATATTTTGTACTAATTATTGGTGAATATATGATATGGGTAGGCCAAAAACATTTCGAAAGAGAAAGCTTATAGGCAATCGTTTTACTAAACATAGAAAAGTAAATGTAGAAAATATAAATACAATAGACAATGAAACTACATGTAATATTGAGCTTAGTAGGCCTAGTTCACACAATACATGTGTTAATCATGCTAATAGTCATATACAGAAATTGATGAGCTGCGAGTCCTGAAGCAGATAAAATGGTTAAAGAACTGACCAAGAAGGCAAGAAAAATGAAGAGGAACTTAAAAAGAACAAGTGAGAATACAAAGGGTCAAGACTATGCAGCAGGAATGTTCTGACTCTTGTGAGAAGTCAGTAATCAATATATAAACTTTAAAGCTGTTTTTTCTCAGTTTCACATTCTGTCAGGTTCCGGTACACTTTTTAAAAAAAGTAATCAACCAAAACATATGACTTTTTTGTGTGTATTAAGCAGATTCATAAGAATAATAAGGGACTTTCCTCTGAGATCTATAATACTTGTTTAAGAAACTAAAATTTTTTTTTTTTTTTTTTTTTTTTTTTTTTTTTTTTTTTTTTTTTTTTTTACAAAAACTAAAATATTATAACAAATTATCAGTACAAAATTTTCAAAGAATAATAGGTATTATTAAAGATAAAGGTTTTAAGAACATGCCTGAAAATTTTCGTGTATCAGTAATAATTTCTTAGTAATGTGCACCCAAAAATCATGGAACTAGGAGGTACGTCCAGAAAGTAAGTTCTGTTTGGTAATAAAATTAAATTGTGTACAGATACAGAAAAATTATTTATTGCACAAAATTCTACAACTCTTAAACTACTTTTCCACATAATTGCCGAAATTTTGCAACCATTTCTCATAGCGAGGTACAAGTTTTTGTATACCTTCTTCATAGAAGTTTGTCGCCTGTGTCTTCAACCAGTTGGAAACATTTTCTTTCAGCTCTTCGTCATTGTTGAAGTGTTGACCGCCAAGGAAAGATTTGAGATGCAAAAGCAGATGAAAGTCGCTAGGAGCGAGGTCAGGGCTCTACAGGGATGGTCAAACGCGTCCCAGCCAAATCCCAGTAGGATGTTTTTCGTCGCATTTGTAGTGTGTGATCGTCCGTTGTCGTGAAGAAACAACACCTTTTGACAGCATTCCTCGGCGCTTATTCTGTATTGCGCGGCGCAATTTTCTAAGTGTCTCGCAATAAACATCTGCTTTCATTGTTTGACCACGCGATAAGAAATCAATGAGTAAGATGCCATTCCTGTCCCAGAACTCTGTGCACATCATTTTTCGAGGTGTCAAGACTTGTTTCGGCTTAACCTTTGCTGGGGATGAGGTGTGCCTCCACTCCATTGAAAGACACCTACTTTCAGGGGCCCAAGTTTCATCTCCTGTGACTATTTGTGTCAGAAATTCTTCGCCACCTTCATCATAACGGGTCAAAAACTGAAGTGCACTACCCATCCGTTTTGTTTTGAGTTGCTCAGTAAGAATCTTTGGTGAGCAAAATTAACGAAATTTCAGTTTTTCGGTAACAATTTCATGAACTAGTGATAGTGAGATTTGGGGAAATTCCATAGCGAGAGCACTAATTGTAAACTTGCGATTTTCCTGGATCTTGTCATCAAATGCGTGAACTAGTTCTTCTGTAACCAAAGATGGACACCCACTTCGTTCTTCATCGTACACTTCACTATGTCCTTTATTGAACTGTCGGACCCATCTTTTCACCATTGTATCACTCATCGCATTTTGTCCGTAAACATCGCAAATTTTCCGATAAATTGCAATTGATTTCACTTTCCTAGCATTCAGAAAACGAATCACAGATCTGATTTCCCAAGCAGCGGGATTTTCAATCAACACCGACATTGTAAACAAGTACAACAAAGCGTACGTGGCTGATAGCGATCTCACAGTGGCGCACGTTTGTTCTCCTTGAATCAGAGCGTCTACCGCGCATGTGCGGAACTACGATCGCAGCGCTGCAGCGGAGATAAATTGAAACAGAACTTACTTTCTGGACGCCCCTTGTAACATTGTGGAGACAGACAGTACCTTCTCAGCTTAAATGATAAACAGAACAGAAAACAACTTAACCAAAACTAAATGTCTTATGCAATGAGACGTGCATTTTATTTCACGTGATTGATAATACTAAATAAAGCATTTGTAACTGAAAAGGAAGATGTTTATTTTTACAGTAAGTGGTTGAAAGTGCTGTACAATTAAGATTACAACAAAATGCTTTGAAGCTAAACAAATAAATGTTATCATTGATGTAACTATTTTACAATTCATATTTTAATGAAACTATATTAATCGTGCGTTGATTGAACTCCCTTCAGCACTCCCATCCATCAAAACCGTATCCTCATTTCGGCAATCGTATAGCGCTCCATATTGCTTGGATTTGCTATCTAAGTACGTGCAAAATCCTCCCTGTTAGGACGGGATGTGTAGTTTTACACTGAAGAGCAACCTTGGAACTTTCCCAGTTATTAGTTGACTTGCACAAATAACTGCCCTTTGCCCCATTACCTGAAAGGTAGGCTAGGGTCACTGATAAAGAGCAAGGAGTAATGTTTTTACTTTCGTGGCCAGTGCGTCCCAATAACAACTTTTGAGGTTCACACACCAGTGGTTCCTGCGCTCCCTAATCACAAAATCATATAATATTTAATGCTGCATAAAATTATACCTCAGAGAAATTCGGACTAGTTAAGTTATAAACTACGCAACGACTACAATCGTTTGGTGTCGTTTTGAAACAACCTGTACATATATATGTATATATACATACATATATATAAACACGAAGGATGGTGGCCCAGATAAGGTGGTAACTCCATTTTAGAGAAAAAGAATGTGTTTTACTATTGCATAACGCTTGTTTATTTTGATTGTTGTAATACTGATTTGCATTTATCATTGAATATACCTCCAAAACCCTTTCCATTTAGAAGGAAGATTTAGATTGTTGCTTTGCTGTTTCTTGTATCTTTAAAGTAATTTGTTTGTATGCTATACCAAGCAAAATATTTTATTTTCCAGACTACATGTAAATGTCATTACAAGTGTTGTGAATTCACTCAAAAGACTATAACAAAAGTTCACACAGAGTTTTGAAAACAGACAGCTGATATCGAAGGCACCTTTCTTATGGATCTAATTAACATCGTGAATACTCAGAGAAGGCGTGATGATAAAGATAATGACCCAGAATCAAGTGAGAGGCGGGTTTCTGTCATTGCTTACCTGCTGACAATGGTCATATGTAAGTATACCGCAGATTATTTTTTATTTTTTATTTGATTTTTAAATATGTTCGGGTTATCGGGCAAACGTGTTCATACTGTAATACAGAAGATAAATACAGGAGCGGAAGTATTTGAAGATCTCTGGGGTAAACATCCTAATTCACATGTTCAAAAGACAATATTCTAAGGTTGATAAAGAACTTATCAAGTCTCATATAATGTCGTTTCCCACAGGAGAAAATACTGTTCGCGGCATATTCGAAGCGCTTAAGCCTAATAATGTAAGTAATAATGATGAAGGATGAGGACTTCAATGTTTCTGAGCATAACTCCTATCAAAAGCACCAACCTCAGTTGGATTAGACTCACACGGGCTGATTTTCCTCTAATAAAAGCAACACAGACATTTGATGATTTTGAAAAGTAGTCAGAGCACAAGATTTTTAAGAGAGGGCAGTCATTAATGTTACTAAATTGCAGTGCTTGCAATGGCTTTTAAAGGAGTCCAGTCATCTCTGATGCCAAAAATGGAGAATTATTATCTATGTTGGACTTTCTTGATGAAAATCATTATATATTTTACCGGAAAATATGTGCATAGTGTATCAATAACATGAATTCCGAGTTTGTTTGAGGAGTGACTTCTATGTTTCATTTTAAGAAAGTAGTATGCCATGGACATACTAAGTGTGCCGGACTTGGAAAATTTCATATGTAGCAGTGATATGAGAGAATGCCTTCCATTTAAAGCAATTTCTGTATTAATGTTGGAGAAAGAGTGTTCATAAATTTGTTTCCTGCCTCCCCTGAACAATTTTGCTTTTGGCAGTTACTATCTTTCCTATAGTTGCAGGTGCAATTACGGTGAACTGATTAAAACAATCCTTGGAAGCAGTGTATAATTACTGTAAAGAATGGAGTTTGAAAGAAAACCAGAATAAGACACAGATCATAGTGTTTAAAAAGGAGGGAAGCTGAAGAAATATGAAAATATATCATTAATTCTGTTCGTCTCTTCAAAGCGGCTGGAGTAGATAAACTGCCTTCAAGGCACTACCACAATCTTGTATTCATCTACTAGTGCATCTCTTCAACAGCTTTCTGCTTCTGGCCTTTTTCCCAACGGCATGGAAACACTACCTAAGCCCGGGAAATCCAAGAGATCTTAACAGTCATAGGCCTATCAGCCTTCTTTCGTCTATCAGCAAGCTGTTTGAGAAGGTTGTACAGCAGCGTCTCCAATGCGCTCTGAACGAACATCAGGTGCTACGTCCTGAGCAGTTTGGTTTCCGGAGAAAACATTTCACAACTCACCAGCTCCTTCGTCTTGTGGATGAAGTGATTAAAGGCTTTAACAATCGGCACTACGTTGCAGCCGTCTTTCTTAACATTTCCCGAGCCTTCGACTCTCTCTGGCATGAAGGCCTCCTACATCGCCTCATTCAATGCAATATCCCATCCTACCTTATACACATAATACATTATTACCTATAAAACTGATCCTTTGCTCTCATGAAGGACGACATCCTCTCCCAGCCCTATGCCATAAATGCAGGAGTACCACAAGGTAGTGTCCTTGGGCCCCTGCTTTTCCTAGCGTATATAAATACCCTTCCAACCCTAAGAGGCCGCAACCTGTACCTATTTGCCGATGATACCGCCATAATAACGGCGTCAAAACAGCATGATATTGCTGTGCAACGAGCACACATATTTGTAAATATGCCATATGCCTGGTTTGCGACCTGTCGGTTAAAGTTAAATGCCACAAAATCCCAAGCAATCACTTTCACCGGAAGAGATCTGAATGACATAACCAACCTAAGTATAGGCGGTACAGTAATTCCATGGTCAACGCAGGCAACATAGCTAGGTGTGCTTCTAGACATGCGCCTTACATGGAAGGACCACTTAACGGCGGTACCTAACAAAGTTAGCAAAAGGATGGCCATGTCGTATCCATTATATCGTATAACCGAAAGTCGACAATGGCTCTCCGCAACAAGCTCCTGCTCTGCAAGCAGGTATTAAGGCCGGCAATGAGCTACGCCTGCCAAGTCTGTGGTGCAGTAGCCAAAACCCACCTCTCCAAACTCCAAGTCCTTCAAAACCGCTACCTTCGGACTGCAGTTGCAGCCGAATGGTATATCCCAAACCACAATATCTATCTAGACCTATCCTTTCCAAAAATGTTTGACTACATCCTACAATTGTCCCACTGTTTCTACTTAAAATTACCAAACAGTTTCAAAAACTTCATCCGAGGACTTTAGGAATACGACCTGGACCCAGGAGACAGATATAAGAGGCCAAGACTTGTCCTAGGACCTCCTTAAGCAACCAAAATACATCTACAGTATCTATACCATCCTTGACTAATTATCTTCTACACCTAAATTAAACCACCACCATTGACCCTCCATCCATACTTAATAACCCCTCACGATGCCAGTAAGGGACATAGTCCCTGCATGGCAAGAGTCGAAGGACCCTCCTTTGCGGAGGAGGACTCCCTTCAACGACACCTCTGTTCTGTGTGTATGTAGAACTGAAGGATGCTAAACGACTGGTTTTAGGGGATCTGTCACGATCGGTGGGTCGGCTACAAATTAATGAAATTGAAATCTGAAAGTGAAATTGCTTGAACTTCCTTATTATTCTTTGAATAAAAAATAGTGTAAAAATTGGGTACAATTTGTTAAATTTATTAGCTGTTGCCGGCGGCAATAGAAGCAATATTAACGCCTCGTCAATAAGTCACCATTCACCGAGGATGGCTTGAGGATAATGCTAAAGGTTTTTCAATGATGCGCGATGGACATAATTGAGTAAACTAAAGATTTTAGACAGATATAATATAATCCGTATCAGATACACATATAATTTTGTTTAGACACGTTTATGGAGCTAACGATTGGCCTACTATAAATATAATAACAGAGATTGGTAAAGGTTGACACACCAAACGGATCGAAAGGGTCTGCTGACATAGATGGCACCTGGAAATGCTGTTGCACCAAAAGTAAAATTACTTACAACTCCTGTGAGGCAGAACGAATGGCCTGAAATCGATTCGTTATAGTTTGTCATTTCTAAAAGGTCATTTGCATACACTATATGAACAGTAAATGAAGAAATTAATTAAAATGAATGCCAGTGGAGGTCTCTCTAAATGATAAAGTACTTCCAAACGGCTTCCCGACTTCAGATCTCGTAATGTCACTGTGAGAAGCAGGAAGAGCAGAGAGGCCCAGACAGCGAGAGAAAGAAGGCTTAGAGGAGGAAGGGAACTTGATGTTCTTTATCCTGTAAAATTTTCTCACATACGTTTCGTAATAAGCTAATTAAACCTGATTGCTGTGTCATGTATATAAACCTTGGATTTTATGTTGCAGTCTAATCCTTTTATGTATCCGCTCAGCGTCACGAAAGTTAATTGTGCATGTATGTTAGGCATACTTAGTATCTGATCACTTCTGAATAGCTTCACAGTTAATGAATTGCTCAAACACTTTTGCAAAGACAGCATAAAAAGTACTAATTAGAAGATTGGTAAGATTCTCTATTTAAGTATTCTAATTTTTAAGAGTTACATACTTATGATCTTCCGATTCACTAATTATTATACAAAAGTCATTCAGAAAAAAAAAAAGACACCACAGGCTATTTCTGAAAACTTCAATAGACTTAAGCCTTTTTTCCTTCTCGACTACACTAGAGGGTAAACGAGCTCAGGCGGTTTCGTCCGTGGCCCGCATTCGAGAGGTCTGGGTTCGATTCCCGTGGCTGGCCTACCTGACCCATAGTTTTTGAGCGGTTTTCCGGGTCGCCTAGCGAATGCTGAGTAAGTTAATTACTGTATTTACGCGTATCTAATGCACAATTTTTTGACTAAATGAAGTACTCAAAACCTTATTGTACATTGGATTCAAGTGAAAATCCGTTCCGTCCGTCCATCCGTCCATTCATTCGTTCGTTTGTTTGTTTATTTATTTTATCTACCGCAATATCATCTCCCGCCCCTAACATATTTCTTCATTCGCCGCTCCCTGGAAAATAGTTTCATTTACTGTCTCATTCTGTTACCATCTCTTCCCGATAAGTTTCAGCATTCTTCTTCCTTCATTTACTCTTTCTAAATTAAAGTTACGTATTTGGTCTGTGCATTCCATAATATGCTTCCTACTAATCCATAGGTGTACACATTCTGAGTGCTACAAACCATTTTTGCCTCGCACTATTTTGTTGGAGTGACCAATAGAACTGATATGGAATTATCCTCGGAACAGGCTATTAAAGCCTAAACCTTTGAAGGAAGAATAAAAATATGACTACTGCCAAATTTTGGCACCATGCGTACCTTGTCAAATTAGTTAAATGTTGCATCTTGCAGAAACCTTAATCTAAATTTGGGAGAAAAGGCTTAAAGAGCTATTGCCCTAACAAACAAAACACAAAAACAAAACATGGAAAGGTAAACAGACTGAAAAATGCAATGCCATAGCCGGGATTGATCCACGAATCTTCCGGTCTCCGTCCGGCTGCTCTTAACCATTGAGCTACCATAGCAATGCCAGCATGACATTAAATTCTCCAAATGACTCTTGTTTTCCCGGAAAGCCACTAGGAGTTCTCATAAACACATGAGACAACTACCTTAATGGCGACTTACTATGCTGCAAGTACTTTAAGGGAGGACGTACGAGAAAATGTTCAAAAAGTCTAAATTTTTTTATTGTTTTGTAAAATAGTATATAGTGTTAGCTATCAAACACCAAAATATTATGACTTTACGTGTTCTGTATGTACATTGAAAAAATTTAAATGCCCTAGTGCTGCATAGTAGCCATGCCCCATTTTTTCTTAGACTTTTCTTCACTCTTTGTCTGTACAAGGTTTTTCCAGTCTATATGGACCGGCTGATTCTGAGGCTGCTGAAGAAGCTGTTGCTCATAACAGTACAGAAGAACAAATAATTGGGACTGATCTATGTGTATCATGTGACAATACATGGATGAAACGTGACCACACATCTCTATATGGAGTTTCAACTGTAATAAGTGTAGATACAGGTAAAGTTTTAGATTTGCAAGTTATGAGCAAGTTTTGTCATGTGTGTACAAATATAAAAACAGGTAATGGTAAAGAAACTGAAGAAAAATGGCTGGAAAATCACAAGAAGACTTGTTCAAAAAACTTTAATGTCAGTAGTGGTGCAATGGAACCTGCGGGCATGATGATATTTTCTAGGTCACAAGAAAAACATTAGGTTAGATATACAAAGTATCTAGGTGATGGTGATTCTAATGCTTTTAAAAGTGTACTAGAGAGCTACCCATATGGTCCCAATGTCAAAATTGAAAAACTTGAATGCATTGGACATATACACATATACAGAAGAGAATGGGTGCTCGTCTGAGAAAACTATGTCAGGAGATGAAGGGAAGAAAGCTCAAAGATGGCAAACCTATTGGTGGAAAAGGAAGATTGACACAGAAAGAAATAGGTGTACTGCAGAACTACAATGGGCTTGCTATCAGAAGAAACACTGGAGATGTGAAAAATATGCAACGTGCAGTGTGGGCCACCTATTTTCATAAACTGTCTACTAACGAAAACCCACAACATGGTCTTTTGATGAATCTTGGTATCCAGTGGAAAGAAATGAGCCATATAACCATAGCCATAGTCTTCCATCAGCTGTATTGGAATCTATAAAGCCCACCTACCAATTCTTAGCACACCCAGACTTGCTAAAAAAATGTCTCCATGAAGAGACACAAAATCCAAATGAAAGCCTCAACAGTCTGATATGGAAAAGGTGTCCCAAAACATTTGTGTCTTCCATAGTGATGAAAATTGCTACATTTGATGCTGCAATAATGTTCAATGATGGGAATGTTGGCAGAAAGAAAGTTATGCACCAGTTAGGGTATCAACCTGGTGTGTTTATGGAAACAATTTTTAAGAGTATCGACAACATTCGCATCGCTGGTGCAGAAAGAGCTATGAAATTAATGCAGAAAGAAGCATGACAGAAGAGGAATTTAAAAAGAAAGGCTGAAGAAGACCAGAATGAGGATACAGACTATGAATATGGGAAGTTCTGACTTAAAATTAAAAGGCAAACTGATTAATACTTATTGTATTTTTAATTGCCTTTCCATGTAACTTGCATTTTCTACAACTTCAACCCATTTTTCTCTCAAACTACTTCATCTACAGTGATGCAATTTAGCACACAGCTTTCTTATGCCACAATGAACATTTTGTTGGTTCTAGAATTTAAGATTAAGCTCCAGATGGAATGTAATGATACAAAATATATGAAAATATTTTAATTTTTAAAGGATGCATATGATCAGCATTTTTTTAAAAAATTCTATACAGCTTCAATGAGAAATCTAAATCCAACAAATTCATTTTTAGTGTGTTTTAAAATAACATACAACATTTCAGAAAAATAGCATATGTGAATTTTGAAAAAAAAAAAATGGGCTTAAGTTTGTAAATATTTCTGATTAGAGAAAAAATATGTAGCATTAGTTATAAACAATGAAAAATTATGAAAAAAATGGTGCATATTAGCTGTATCATGTTGAATGAGTATACTAAGTTTCAGTTCTCTAACTTGAAAACTTTAGCTGTTATGGCTATTTATGTAAGACCCTGAATATTTGCACACGTCCCCCCTTAAAGTCCGGACTTCATAGTTCAGCTGGAGAATTGAATGTCATGCTGGCAGTGGTATGGTACTATATGCCCACGACTACAAGGTTAGAGGGGAATGAAGGGCAGAGGAGCTTCAACTGTTTAGCTGCTTCGGTAACGGATCTGTTCACTAGGAAATGAGAGTATGAGAGTGCATATGAATCACCCTTGCTGCCAGATCTAATGTTTGTTGCAGTAAATGCAGTGATAGGTATTATGTATGGGTGAGTTATGTGACAACTATTGTTTATTCTAAACGAAACTTCCATCATTGTCATACTCGGAAGGGGAGCATATACACCGTGCAGACAGCAAAAGTGATAACGTTACACATTCCTCCAGCTTTCATACTTGTCCTGGGCAAACAGTAGCCCAATGGTTTAAAGAAGCCTGACGGAGACCGGAAGAACTTTGGTTCAAATCCCGGCTATGGCATTGAATTTTTCAGTCAGACTCTACCTTTCCATATTTCGTCCTACACAGGGTGAGTGTGAAAGAATAATTAATCCCCCTCCACCCAAAGCACACTAAGCTGTGCTAAAGTCGTTCGCAACTTTCTTCTGATTTTTATTTCATCTGTTTCTTTTTTTTCTTCAATCATTATTGTTTTGTTTCATTTGCATAACCATATTTATTTAACAAATGGTCTCATTAGGTTTATTGAATAGCTTTCACTTTAGAAACAGACTCTGATGTTTGCAACCGTCTAAAATTCTTATAAACGGACTTTCCAAATGTAAAAGTAAACCAAGTCATTTTAACCATTTTACAAGACAAAGCCAAATTATTTTTTCTGAGGACATCCAAATAAATACCTATTTTAGTATGATACATTCAACCTCTTATATTTCCAGCTTACATTAAATAAGAATATTTCTTTCGCTCTACTCCCAGTAAAGAAGGAGTAATTTCTTTACCCCAACCATAGCAATTAGAGAAGCCTAAATCAACATATTCTGGATAATGTATTACTAGAAATAATCCTGTTTCATTTCATTCCAACCTCAATGAAGGAAATTTGTTTTAAAGAAATATTCGTTTAGCTCAGAATCGCACTAGATTCCTAATATAAGAAGCTAATATAAAAAGATGCTCTGAAGAAGATGGCGTTGGCTAATTTTGAAGTTGGAAGACTCAATGAAGAAAGGAACAGAAATGATACCTATTTGTACGTATTTATTACTTTCGTTTCACCAAGGCCTAACGAATGGGTTAAAATGAATAAATTGGAACAAGGATATTACTTAATATTTATTTCGTGTCGTTTAATATGTGCTACACGGTAGTTTTGCAATTACAAAGAGAAAGTATGATTTATGTAGGTATTTATTTACTGGTGTTTCGTATACGTCAACCTCGCTGATTCCTTACAAATTATTGCCCACCTATAAGGAGAGAGAGAGAGAGGTGGAATGAAGCAAAACAAACTGGCAATACAGAACACTTTTCTTTGTCGTTATGTTGAGTTTAAATCAGAAAGAGCTACTGGGTGCACACCGTCATCTTGTACGACACGCTACCGTATCTCAAAAGGGCAGACCTCCCATACAACAGCGGGACTGCCTGCCGTGAGTTAAGTTTCCCAATTTGTTATAAAACTACGACCCCTGTCACTTGCATGTAGTGCAAAAACAACTCCAAGTTCATTAATGTCTAACAAATACCATATAACTCTAAATAATTAGTCCACTGTGTAACCGGAATGGCTTACAAAGAAAAATGAAGTGCAAGAAATATACAGAAGCAACGAAAGAAAATACACAAAATACATAGGAAGGAAAATCAAGCTGAAATCAAGACTGAGATAAAGTGAAGATTGTATCAGTCTAATATACGATATATTAATCGCAAAGCATCCGTAGTAACAGAAATTTGATGTAAACACTCACATGAATTTCTCTAACAACGAACAGCATACATTGGCATAACCCTATATGTTATGGCACTAACGTAAAAGGCTACTCTTACAGGGTGGGCGGAAAGTAGGAACTCCCTAAAGGAAATTTCTTTTTTTCTACTTAATGAATGCAGGAATGATGGAAATTTTTGGTACACATTTAATTTATTGTGTGGCATGATAATTGCAAAAGTTACAATTCAATGTGCTCCCAGCATTTTCTATATAACGTCTTAAACGAACAGGTAGGTCTGCTGCAGCCTTTCGCAAGAACTCTTCAAAAAAGTCACGGATTTTGTTCTCAAGTTCACCAAGAGTTTGAGATTTGCTGCGTTACGCATCTTCTTTAGCCCACCCCCATAAAGTACAAGGGCTGTTCAATAAAGAATGATCATAATTTTTTTACGGTCATAATTTTTCGCACTAAAATTCAATCTTATTATATTCTGTTAGTTCAAAGTGAAACAAACACGCCGTAGTAGTTTCATTGTTGGTACTCCTGGTTCCCGCCTGTGAGAGCCAGGCAAGTTCAGACATGTTCAGTATCGCCTACCGCTGCAATGGAGGTAACATGCAGTTAAAGTTGATGTTAGAGGAAAATCCCGAGTTTCTTTCAAACATAATCACTGCTGATGAAACTTGGCTATATCATTTTGATCCTGAGAGCAGTGGAAATCTCCTTCATCATCAACCCCCCAAAAAGCAAAAGTGGTTGCTTCTGCTGGGAAAGTTATGGTCATCTCATTCTTTGATATTAATGGAATTGTTTATCAGCATGTTGTACCTGCACACACATAGCTACTACAGAGATGTCCTGAAAACATTTCAAGTCCATATCAGGCGCAAAATACCATATTTCCATGAAGCAGGATGGATGCTGCACCACGACAATGTGCGGTCACATATTGCCAATGTTGTTGCTGAATATCTTGCAAAAATCATGTGAAGTACATCCCTCACCCTCCTTAGACCTTTTTCTATTCCCTAACTTGAAAAAACGTCTTCGTGGGAGGCATTATCCATCATCGGAAGCAGTAGTGAAGGGTGCGGTGGCGATTTTGAAGAATCTTTTAAAAAATGGTTTCCAGCATGTCTTTGAAGACTGGCAAAAACGCTCGACAAGTGCATCGCATTCAGGGGAGACTATCTTGAGAAGGACCATCAAAATTATGAGGATGAGTAAAGGTATGTTGTCAAAAAAAAAAAAAAAAAAAAGCAAGCAATATTGTGGTCATTCTTTACTGAGCAGCCCCCGCATTTCCCGTGTTCATTCCTCCACCGTTGAACGTGTGTTGGAAATTGCCACACCTCAGACCATACTGCAATTTTCGCTCTGAATACTTAATCGTTGTGCCATCTCTTATTCCGTGGCTCTGCAAAAATGTAAAATATAATGCCACAAACTAGGGAGTTACTTTCCGCCCACACTGTATATCTACGATATACTTATCATGTGGAGTTAATTTATCTGCCACCTAGCTGTGGTAATAAATCCACCAATAAAGTTGATGTTGAGAGGAATATGTGGCCTGAGGTCCTTGAATCTAAAACAAATAATAATAGCAGAATGAACTGTGTTCTCATTGTTGTGTTAAATACTAATATTTTTCTGCTTCTATCCACTGTTTTTTTTTTTCACTTTTTCCCCTGCTTACTCCACCCTTTCTCACTCTTTCACTCTCCTTCCACCTATCAACATTCATACAAGGGAACGAAAAGAAATTTCTGTATTGCTTGATTAACTAAATATAGAAACTTTAAATACCAAACATTTGGCTGCCAGGATAGCTTTGATTACAGCATAACACAGGCTGGAGCACTTCTCAAATTACATAATAACTTGTGAAACGATTTCCAGTGTGCTAAACATTAATAAATCAGAGTTCAAGGAGAAATTTCGATCTCAAGAACATTACGTAAATTTGCAAGAGGTAAAGCGCTTCCTACTTGACATTTTCAACCAGTGAAATGGATTTCAGGAAACAAATGGATTAGATTCCAAGTATGGAAGATATAAATAATTTAGAAAAGTGAGAAATTATAAATATAGAAAATGTGTAATAGGAATTTAGATAAAGGAATGATTGCACCACGTGCTATATAATAAGAGTTAGAGTGTCAAAAACATTTCCAAAGGATATGGTGTGACAGATACCAAAATGGAAGGATAACCTAGGTAAAATTTGAGGGAAGAACTGAGAACATATTTGGAAGCGAAAGGACTACAGGGTGCAGATAGTGTTTGTTGTGAAATATTTGAGCTAAAGGATAGAATCACATGCCCATGTATTATCTATACATTTAGTTTGCTTAAGGTACCGGGTGGTGCATAGTTTTGGAGGCTTATACTTAATTACTCAGACAGGAGATGAACATAAAAATGTGCCAATTGAAAGTATACAACATACCATTTATTTATGTCATGTTATAGAATTATGTCTTGAAAATTGCATATTCAAGATGGCCTCATTAAAGTCTAGGCATACCTGCAAGCGTGTAATGAAACTGGAAAACACGCAATGCAGCAGGTCTCCATCCGCAATTTCTTCAGTTTTGGCATCTTTCAGCGCTTGTAGAGTTGCAAGACGTCTAGTAAATAATTTCTGTATTAAACAGCTCCATAAGAACAAATCAGGAACTAAGCTCGGCCCAGCGGGCATGCCATACAGTAATGTTGCACAAGCTGGCCGTTTAAGTCGAACCGAGGGAGAAGATTTTGGGTCACATACATTTTGTAAGGATGGAACCTGAGTTCACGTAATATACTCCTAAGGATCTTTCAGAAACGCCCAATACTCTTGATTGTTTACGAGCTGAACGACGTGGACTGCGTTCAACAGCTTGTCTCACTCGAACAGCATTTTCTGCTGTCCTCACTGTTTTAGTTGGGTGTCTACCAAATATTGCAAACTTATTCGCCCATTGCGTAATTGTTTTTCGTGAAGGAATTGTATCGTGCCTTGGCACATTGAAATTAACGTGAAATATTCTCTGCGCTGCCACAACAGACTCTCTGAAAAAAAAGAAGAAAAAAAAAACAACGGCCGAAACAGATGTGCCACTGACCAACGCTGAAGTAGACGAAAACAAAAACGCATCGTTCATTATGAGACAGAAACTTCCGTCCAACACGAAAATAATTATTACAAAATTATTTATACATTATCTATATATTATATGTAATAATTCTTATATATGGTTAAATTGTGTATATTATTTTTCTTATGTATAGGTACACATACGAAATGTTCGCGGTTTGCAGGCAAAGCTTAAGTTCTCGCAAGGGAGATGCAATGACTTCGTTTACTGGAAACGATTATCCATGGATGCTAAGGGTAGAAGACCTTTGTAGAAGCTGGGGTTCAAGGTTGCAGAAGAGCGTCTATTTTGGTGAAAGTTAAGCAAACAAGGGAAACAAACAGGCCTCAGCAGATATTTTTTGCAGCCTATCAGAAGGCAGAACGCCACCCACGTTAAGTATAACGCCAAAATATGACCAATAGTGGTTTAGATGAAATGAAGCCACGGGGATGGTGGGTTATGTATAAATATTAGGAAAAAGGTGTAACAACCCCTCAGTTTTTGTTCAGACACAGTGACACGGGAAACCTGTGCTAATTGGGATTAGTTCATCGCGCCTAAAATGGCCATTGTGTGAACATTAAGTGAAAGGAATATGCGTAATTGGGAGAAATAATTTGAGACACCAGCAAAAGATATTCGTTCTATAAAACCTGCAAGCCGAGAGCACCGATAGAAATCAAACTGTATCCAATTTCGTTTTATTTACATGTGGCAATCGATAACAAACTGTTTTCATATCAAAATTCTCTAACGTGTGATTGGAGCTTCCTACCCGTCCTCGACCCGTCTTCGACCTCTGTAGCAAATAATACACAGATGAGTTCTTGCTCCTTCCCGAAATCCTCGAATGAGCCGAGGCATTCAAACAAAACCCACCACCCTAAAATTCCTCTTCCCGAGCTGGAAAGAGAACCGCAGAAGCAGAAGCCAGGAGCCCACGTTTTGAGAGGACGTCAAAACGCGCACGAAGACTTCGCGGACGCCGCCGAGACCAGGTGACCCGTCTCAATTGACATAGCACTACAACAGAATGGCTTCATGTTTTCGCAAAAAAATAGCACTGAAACTAGGGAACTTGCTGTACAAGGTAACGGGTAAAGGGTAGACACCCCAAGTACTGTGACACTTTCCACACTGTTAGAAAAAAAATGAAAAGCCCAAGTCGGAGAGCACGATTGACTAGAATAGAACCCGCGACGTCCGAATGCGAATCGCGCTATTTTCCTTTAGTTAAGGTAAACCATAGCACTAAGCTTCAAAGAAAGCCCTAAAAGTACTGCTACCTGCTCATTTACTAGAAAACGGCGAACAATAACAAAAAATGAATTACATTTAAAATGGTTTTCGAAGAACATGATACATAATTCACTTTGCTTCGAATAAATTCTTCCGATGCACAAATTGCATTTTTTAAATCAAGAACTGGCAAGGGAGAGTAAAATAAACAGGTTTTACATTTGTAGAAACCAGGTTAGTGTTACAACAGAGTACAAGGGCACTAATCTAAAATGTTTATTTAAATAAAGAACATGAACGCGCCTTAAGTAAGACCATGCTGATGGTAAGACAGATGCTATTAACAATGGTGATACTTCTCTGTTCAGATTCCACGTAACATCTGGTTTCACAGCAAAGAGGGAAGAAAAAAACCTGACATACGTTCCACATCTCTCCTTTATTTATTCCTTCTCCCTTCGTTTCCTAAGAACACATTAAGATGTTTAACGTAATGTAGGAAATAACCGCGTCAAAAGACGTCGCAGACAAGACTACTATAAATTACACTCCAATTTCTTTGTAACCGTCTTTTCTCTGATGAAATAAGGGACTTTGTCGGTGCTGCAGAGAACACAAAAACAAGCTGACCTTGCTGTTCAAATGTCACCCGTTCAAATATAAGTATTTCAAACACGCAGATTCGCTAAGTTTGTAGTGTACGATTTATATTTTGTTTGGCACAGGTATAAAAGTGGTTCCCTCGACGAATTTTACAGTACCAACAAATCCTTTCATTAAACCATTACCCACCTCGATTAGGAATGAGAATACTGTAGAAATAATTTATTTTAAATTTAAATCGAATTTGCTGCTCTTCCATTTAAATTGCCTTATCTAGATGCGCATATTTATTCAATATTTATGCAACTGCCAAAAATGTAATGTATTTCCTGAACAATTGACATGCTTTTGATCTAGATTGGAGCTTCAACAAGAGTAAAGTAGTGTTGTTTCCCATCTTAAACTAGAAGATCCTGTTGTGAACATATGGGAGACTAGAAATAGAGAGATAGAAATACTTTAACGGAACGCTTTAGGCTGGTGATTGGAGAAGAGAAATCCATTAGTATTTATAGTGGCGATTAGCGTATGTTTACAACAGGATTGTGTAGT
Organism: Mantis religiosa; assembly: GCA_030765055.1. Classification (NCBI taxonomy): domain Eukaryota; kingdom Metazoa; phylum Arthropoda; class Insecta; order Mantodea; family Mantidae; genus Mantis; species Mantis religiosa. The sequence continues at coordinate 67,555,303 of CM060949.1, forward strand.
TTGAAACATATTATAGCTGTGAAATATATTTTACTCCAAACTATGAAGAAATAGATTACTTTATATGTAGTGAAGTATGTACTGAGTTGCAGATAGGAGGAAATGTTGGACCGTTTTGCTGTCTAGGAACTGGATTCTTAAGGCTTTGAAAATTGCATCAATTAATACTATATTGTCTTGTAATTATATTTTATACGCAGCGACTCAAAATATAAAACAATCAAGAGCTAAAACATCTAATTTATATTTTATAAATTATTTTAAGTGTAATTATACAATAATGTGAAATATTCTAGTCTGTAAAATAAGGTCTCCAATTTTATTTAATATAGAAAACATGTTTATTGTCAATGAATGTTACATTGATGAAAAGGCGGAACTTCAGCTATTTTTCAACGTAACCACCGTTGTGATCGATGCACTTTTGTATGCGTTGTGGCATTTTTGTATACCCCTGTCATAGCACTCTCCCACCAAGTTGCGCAGGTAGCGCTCAACCTCGTATTTAAAATCATCGTCGGTCTGGAAATGTGCTCCACCCAGGTGTGACTTCAACTCAGGAAACAGATGATAATCACTAGTTTCTATGTCTGGATTGTAGGGGTATGGGTAAGGATGTCGCATCGAACTGGGCCAGGAGATCAGCCGTTGGAATAATGCAAAAGTTGGGTCAAAATCTTGTCAATCGTAGTCTTACTGACTTAAGGGATAAGTTCGCACAGCTCGCGAACTGTCACACGCCAATCTTTAAGCATTTCTTGCTCCACTTTTGCAATTGTTTCGGCTGAAACCGAAGGTCGACCAGAACGCTGTTCGTCATGGAAGTCTGTACGTCCGTTTTTGAAATCTCTGACCCACTTTCGCACATTTTTGACGTCAATACACTGTGGCCCATAGATTTCGCATAACTGACGATGAATTTCAGTGGGGGTAGTGCCCTTGGCACTAAAAAAATGGATCACTGCACGCAACGCCCGCCTCGGTAGCGTGGTGGTAGCGTGTCTGCCTCACGTCCAAGAGGTCCCGAGTTCGAATCTCAGTCAGGGTGAGTTACCTGGATAAGGTTTTTCCGGGGTTTTCCATTATCCTGAAAGACGAATGTCGGGTAACTCTAAGCTCAATGGACCCCGGGCTCATTTGAGCATCATTTCACCCGTTCCATTCATCGTCCGATATGACTTAACGTTGGAGGACGTAAATTACAAAAAAAAAAAAAAAAAAACACCTGCACGCAACTCGCACTTGGCGGCGGAAGTGATAGGAAGCTCCATCGCAAATGGCTGCCCAGCCAAAACGAATGGTTGCAACAAGTTCGTTGTTTTGGGGATTTGAAGGGGTGAAACCAGGCTACACGCCAGTGTTGCCGGATCTCGCGCAATAGCGTTCCTCACGGCTCCAGCGCCTTGGAGACCTTATTTTACGGACATGCCTCGTATTATTGCAATAACTATTAGAGTGGAATGTGTTTTAGCTTGAAAAATACAGTTTATATAGTGTTAGAAGATATTTTAGATATCTGAGGAGGTTTCATCAGCCGTAATCAGCAATGATGCCAAAGTTTTTCAGGTAATTATAGGCGGGGATTTAATTACACTTATAGAGGCATTTGTAAGTTGAAATATTTAATGGTAATCACGAAAAAAGTTCCTAAAGGCTGTGTCACATATCCCATTACCCTTCCTTAAAACGCTCTATTGTATAGTACTTCCTTAGATTTGCAGGTGAAAAATGGAAGACAAGTTCAACTTAATTTGAAATAAATGGAATCGTAAATTACCTTATTGCTTAGTCCAATATCGTTCTGAAATGTGATTCTAAAAATTACAACTTCAGTACGTTACGATAATGTATTTTTACCCCATATTAAAGATGAAGTTGACTATAATCGCTGTCAAACAAATGAAAAAGCTTAATGAATTTGTTCTTGTTTAATTCTATCACAGTAATGTTATAGAAGATTGCTTGGAAGCTATGTGTATTTGTTTACGGGTCCATACATTCATAATTATTTATTGTTAAGCAGTGTGGCTTTACTGATATTTTACAGATTATATTACCAACGCGTACACATAAAAAATATCCATAAGGGGTTTCGGAGAGCTATGAGTAAGCTTATAATCTTAGAGACTGAAACAAAGGTTGATTGCAGTAAGATGTATTAACCGTTTCACCTCTGCTTCTGGCTATATAGTTTATGCTTCCGGGAAAGTTTTAAGCGATTTAGAAGGTCAATTTTAAGATACTGCTTGAAGGTGAAGGCCCATTTGGAGGTGTAAAGAGATAAACTTTCTCCTGTTTTTATCAAAAGCTGCCCTTGTTAGTATAGCCCATTTTATAATTTTAGGTTCAAATCACAACCAAGGTGTCTACAGCAGTAAAGTGAAACGAGCTCTTATCACGTGATTTATTCTAGGTGGGATAGATATAGATAGATTCTTACTAATCCTTGTTTCACATAAGCTTGCCCCGTATCTCTAAACGGTCACGTCACCTTATCACCTCTCATTGGCTGCTATTAGTTCGTTATTCAACATGGTGATATACTTTTATATATTGGAAGAGAATTGTCAAATTTATATTTTCGTAACTATTTAAATTAAATATATTACGCAACAGAGTTGATTTATCTGAAATAACGTGTTAATTCTTAAACTAAGTAAAGAGGAGGTTCCTTTGCTCTTAAGCACATGGCACGATAGCACGTGATTTAGCGGTAGTGATGACATATTTGTTTATATGACTTTTATCACTGACCTTGTTTTGAACTGGATTAGTCATATATCGCCATTCGAAGCTGTGTTGTGCCGAGTGCGAGAGCTAAATTATTTTCTTGATCGCTTATTGCGCGTGTACTTATTGTATGTATAATGCCAGAGTGTAGCGCCAGTTTTTCGCTGAAGCATCGCAAAGGAAAACCTTTACAAAACGGCGAAAAAAGAATTGCGTTGCATATATTTAATGCACTCATAGAGAAGAATCCGTCTTTGTCAGTGCGAGAAGTCGAACAGCTGTGCTCTGAACTTACAGGTGTGTTAGATGCGTAGGAACATCGCGACATGAAATTGAGACAACAGGAAATCTTACCACTCCAGGAGCAATATTGCTGTGTGGCGAAGGCGTTATTTAAGGACAATCAGACAGTACCGGGATACAAACCGCAAAATATACTACCTTGACGAGACTTGGGTGAATGAAGAACACACAACAGGTATGGCATGACACGACTTTTAGGACTGAAAATCAAGCATTTTTGCAAGGTATGTGTGCTGGTTTTAAAAATCTCAGTGGAAAAGGCCGAAGGTTGTTTCAGTTTCAACTTGCTCAGTTTCATTATAAACTTCATTAGTTTTCCATACATTCATGTTCTTATTTGTATGATTTTATCTATCTTCCTGGTAATTATTATGACGTTTACTGCAGGTTTAAATGTGACGGTTAGGCACCGCCTATGGCCTATGGCGCGAAAGCATTAGCAAATTAGGGTGAGGGGGAAGGTAAGTTGCATGCGGGGTGATACATGTCAGCGCGGCAAGGTTATATGAAACAGATTATAGATAGAAGTGCAGTAGCAACGAAATCTACTCCAGACAATAAAGAATGTGGTCGCACCCTGTGATGTCAGTCTATTATTAAATGACTTAAAATAGTTTGACGTTCAATCATTGTGGATTTTGTGGAGTTCACCGAAATTAGCAAGGGTAAGCCGCTGTTGCTTTACATTGGACACCAGTATACACCACATCATTCAAATAAAGAAAACGCCACTCGTTTGCACTTTAAGAACAATTGAGTTTAAGATATTTCAAAGCAAAAAAAAAAAAAGAGAACTGCTACAGTTTGTCATGAATGTTGCAGCAATTAAGTTCGAAAGTGAATGAGAAAATTCGACGGATTCCTAAGTGGGGAACACATGATTCTCTTTCTCTCCCTCTCCCTCTGCTATATAATATTCAACAAATGAGATTGAGATCGTTTCCTTCTGCACAACAACAGTTGCAGATCTTAAGATAGTATTAGTACCATTTGGCGGTTCAAAAGGAAGAAATGTTTTGGAAACTCTCTACCCTTTATCGTTGACGTCACTTGCAAGAGTTCTATTAAGCAATTTAAGCATGTCTACACAATCCATGCTGGAAAATTTATTAAGAAGAAACCAGTGGATACCTGTGTTGTACACGCTTCTGCCAGATAAGCGTGAATGATGTAAACATCGTTTGCGTTTACGATGAACTGCTTGTTGGATTGGAATCCACAGATAGTGGATTGTTAACGATTACAAGATGCCTATCGATGACTCAATTAACAATATGTTTCTATCAGAAGATTTGTATCTGTAATTAGTTTTTAACCAATGCTACTGGAGAAAGGTACAGAAATTTGTCTTGATGACAGCATAAAGCAAAATGATTTATGCTTATGTATTGTGCTTTCTGGGTGTAAATATTGTACATAAACCGGGAAACTACTGCATCTGATTGGTTTGTACATAAAAGCTGAGGGTTGTGTTGAAAAAAAAAAAGACAAGTAAAACGTAAAAATGACTGTTTATACAGGAAAAGTGAACAAATTGATATTACCTAAACCAGATGTAGAACGAAAATATAAAAAGCAGAAAAGGCTTAAGGGGAAAATGTTTCCTAATTAATAATGTAAAACTGTGTAAAACTGTGATATTTTCATCACCTAGGATATATATTATATGCTAGGTAAAGAAAAGGAGAAAATTTAAGATTATGGGGAAAGTTTAGCAAGTTAATGGGGAAAGTTTCGCAACTACAACTTTGTCGTTCGTTCAGGTACAAGGTAGTTAGGGAGGGGCCAATTTGCATTTCGGTATAACGATGGCTCTGGGCAAGTGCCATTGCAGGCAAATATATCGTATACAACATGCGTACACGCGCATTTCGTCAGAGAAATAAGTAATCCTTATATACTTATGTAAACATAAGCATGTGCTTAATGGAAACACTAAATGTTCGCTTTTAGCTACGGGAATAAAGTAAACATTAAATGATATCCAGTTTTGTATACGTTTTGTTTTAAAAAGTACGTCATTTTAACTATAACTATAACTGAATATTTTATCTGTAACAAAAGGCTGTTTAGAAGGTATACTTCTAAGATTTTCTAATACATAAGCATGAACAGAAGCACAGAAAAATTACAAGATTTATATTTATTCCATAAACCGGTGAACTATGTGGCTGATGTACAAAACAATATTAACTTCTTCACGAAGTCATTGAACAAAATTTTTTAGTACAGTAAACATAATAAAAACGCCCAGAACTTAGTGCTCTCTTGGAATTAAACATAAGGTATGAAAATTATTTTCAAAATAAATGGCATGTCATCACAAATGTCATTATTAGCCAAGCAACTTTCCAAGTTACGAATCTTGAAGCGGAAGTATTATCATTCCTAATTTAAGGAAATTTTGAAACTTTAAGCTATTTAGTTGTCACTAACCTTAGAAATAATTAAAGTAGTGGGTCTATAAAGCAGTATTACGAGCATTTTCTTGTAAGAAATAACAAAAAGAAATAGCTGGGACGTTGGTATAGGAGATCATCACGGCTACTGAGAATCTATGTATTACACCAAAGTGATTTGTAATCATTATATTCTTGCCAAAGCTTTTCGGCTGTTAAAAATTTTCAAATCACTTCACTCCATAAATATTAAATTAAAGTCAATGCATATTTATTCTTAACGCAAAGCTTATAACGAAATTCAGTTGGAGTCATGAAAATGAGCCGATTCTTGTTTATTTTTTTATTTAATGTGAGTACAATCTTAGATGTGTGTTCTACGCAGCCTTGTTTCGAATTTAAGTCCAATATCTCTCATTAGGCTATAAACAAATGACTAAGGGAATGCGAAATTGGAGCAGTTTACCCCAATCCGTCTCATATTGGTCTGATGTCACTAACATAAACTTGAGAACCGAGGCCGGTTTCAAGCTCAGAACCGAATTAAAATGGGTAACATTAAGTAGAACAGTAGAACCAGGAAGGAATAATGAGAGGTGGTTTGATATTTGTTTAACAACACCGTGTGCATATGTGTACCTACGGCTACACGTATTATCTCTCGGAAGAAGAAAAAACTATTAGTGTTTCAAATGGGAAGAGTTCTCGCCTGTAGCGAATCAGATGCGTTAGAGCCGTCAGCGTGGCCACCTCGTTATTCGCACTCCTTTAATATCCCCCCATCTCTCTCTTTCTCTCTCTCGCAAACTTGCGAGTGTTCTTGGCGCTAACGCAAATTGAATTTTCCAAAGTTTTATAACAAAGCAGTTGCTGAAATCACAAATGGTTAAAATCTCTAGTTTAAAATTAATTATAATTTATGAATTACTTATTTTTCTAATCCAATGACAATAAAAGCGCTGCATCCGTGTAGCTGTGAATGTTGCTTGCGTTAAGAGATAATTCGTCATTGTCATTGTCTTCATCGTCTGAGTACTGCAAATTTATGATGATAGGTTCCAAAATGTCATTACGTACTATTTCTTTCCTAAAGTGGTCTTCTTGTAGTTTATCTGATGCCTCACGCAGTTTTCCCAGCCTTGATGTGTTCTTTGTGAATAAGTCGTTCAACTTCTGTCAGTTTAAAAATATTATTTCTATTTGCAACATAATTTGAAACCTCATTAATTCAGTTTGATTGTTCTGGCAGTAGTAAGGGGGAAGGTGGGTCATATCGCATTGATCCAGCTGATACACTTTTTCATGGAGGAGTAACTGAATAGAACTGCTGTGAACTCTCTAGAATAAAAATAGAGATTACAATTCATTCCTAAACAAAGATATAATCTGACCAGACACGTTCTGCCAGACCAGCAGGAAGTGTATTGTTTCCTCTCATCGAATTTAACAAACACCTTGCCTTACTCAAAGTATATATTTCTTTTATCACGTCATGTCAAATGTTTACGTTTCAGCTCTGAGTAATTTCAAATATACGTTCACGCATACATGCCAACCAATAATAATATTCATTACATTACCTACATCGCAATGCATTGTTATAGCAAAATGGTATTTAATTGTTAGGAAAACTATTTGAGCTAAAAATATGGGGTCTTTACGGTTATGTTAAATACTTTACTCTCTCCTTCCACATGGATCAGTTTTGGCAAAATATGAATTTTGTCTCAGCGCGAATAGTATTTAATTGAGACTGATTAGTTTGGCGCTCGTCACACACCACATAGGGGGAATGCAATACGACAACACCACAGTACTCCGATTGGTCGCTCACCTAGCAACGCTCAAGGACAAACATATCCCATTTGAAACACATAATAATACAATCCCAACCGCAAAATTAAAACTTGTCAATTTTTATGGCAGCATTTGGGATTCAGTCAACAAACAGATGCAAATGGTTAGGGATGGATACTTCTTTAGTCACTTGGAAAGCGGTTAAGGGACATGTTACGAGGATGCATTCGCTAACAGTACAAAAAGTAGCAGGTCACGTGTAGTTTCTTATTGTCAAACGTAGCAAATGTTTAACATTAATGTTACCAGTCCGGCCCATTTTCATTTGAATGCCCCTCATGTAACGTGGAATTTTTCGAGAAAATAGAATAAATCATAGTGTTTGGTTAAAATATTTTAATTGAGTTACTTATGCTTTCCTTGTGGAAATAATACAATTTTGAATATTGAAAAATGAGATGATGATAATGATGATAATGATGATGATGGTAGTGGTGGTGATGGTGATGATGGTGGTGGTGATGGTGATGATGGTGATGGTGATGGTGATGGTGATGGTGATGGTGATGGTGATGGTGATGATGATGATGATGATGATGATGATGATGATGATGATGATGATGATGATGATGATGATGATGATGATGATGATGATGATGATGATGATGATGATGATGATGATGATGATGATGATGATGATGATGATGATGATGATGATGATGATGATGATGATGATGATGATGATGATGATGATGATGATGATGATTGGAGCATTAACTGCACAGAGCTATACGGTGGATAATTCTTGTCAAAGGTGAAATGCATCCAGGCTACAGTCTTTAATTAAGGTTTGCGTTCTCCGTGAGAGCAGCAGGCCCTAATAAATAAAAGGGAAAGTAATGACGGAGGAAGCCATGAATTTCATTTGGGCAAGCAATTTCCCGATGAGACAAGCTCGGCCATTGCCGCAAATCAACGACCGCCAGCAACGAGTGTGACATGTAACGGGAGACGTGATTGCTTTGTAAATGTCTTCATTTCTAAGGTTGAACTAAGGTCACGGCCACTGCAGTAGCACTTGCGTATCATGTCCTCACAATTCAACGATCCTGGGTTCATCAACGGATTCTGTTAGATCATAAAGTTCGTAAGCATCCTGTCTCCTAAATATAAACTAGCAAAACAGGAAACTTAATATTTGCTAAAATATGTCGGAAAAGTGGATACAAAAAAATTCTATGTGCGAGGCATTTGAAGAATCTTATAATGCACATGTACAAGCAAACTCAATGGCACGTGTGAAAAACATTTTTAAAATATTTACGTTTTAAGATTTCTTTAGCTGCGGATTTTTCAGTTGTATCCATATATGGCATTACATAATTCCGAAAACTAAAACTCCTCAAAATAGTTATTATTATGTTTTCAGTGTGAATAAGTGAAGCACACTTTGTAGTGTCTCCTTAGTTCTGAAATCTCAGTCTTTGTCTGCATCTTCGGGTACATTCATCCGATAAAACATGTAATTGATAATGTCAAAACTGTACACATATAAATAAAATAAATTTGGAATAGCATCGATTTATATTCCAAATTAATAAACGTTTATCTAATGAATTGGATTTCCATGAAATGTACATTTATCACCAACATCTGAAACCTCTGTGGAATTTCTTCATCATATAATTTACTTATTTTTTCAGTAAGCTGCAAGAAACGAGAACCCGGAAGCAAAAGTATAAGAGAAATAGAGTTCTAAGTGATAAGATAAAATGTTGACGTTCTTTTGTTAATTACCTTTATAAATTCCAACTCGGTAAATTTTAGAGTAAAATATATTTACCTGTTTTACAATGAATAACTCTTTGATAAATCCATTAACGTTGTCAAATATAAAAACATCGGAAGTTGAAAAGAATTGCTTTTATTTATAGGACATTAGATTGATGTTACTGTTTACGGTTATTAAACCCTGAAAAGAACTGATTGTATCTACGTTATACTGATTGACCCACCTAAATCTGCGACCTCAAATATCTCCGAAATGAAACAAAATATTAAAATTCCAGTTGGCCAGGAATGTTCCTATTTTTATCACGGAACATTAATCGGACAGAGAAATGCATCATTTCTGCAACACACTTCCCTCCCCGTGGAGGATGTGGGATTGGGAAAGCACCTATCAGTGTAGCTCCAGCATGATGGATGCCCCGCACATTATGCACAAGTTTCCAGAGACGTTGTGGATGCGAAGTTTTCAAATAGGTGGATAGGACGAGGAGGTCCTGTGCGGTGGCCGGCTTGGTCCCGAGACTTGACGCCATTATACTTCTTTCTCTGGGGCACGGTGAAAGGTAGAGTGTATCAAAAACCGACAACTACAGCAGAGGATATGCAACATCGTTTTACTGCGACAATATCCGTAGAAAAACAGCAATCCATGCAACAGCCTCTTGTTACCAGATTCCAAAAGCGTGTTGATGAAACACAGACCACTTTGAACACCTGTTGAAGTAACACGGTTTCATCGGGCAAGACTCTACTGGTGATTTGTGGGTGCATTTTCCATGCTTGATGTAGGGTACAACAATGTAGTTTCGGAGGGTTATAGTCCACTAGTAAATGTGTTTAGAAAAGTGGACCCAAGTCTGTTATCACTAATTGTAGTCCTAGTTGTCATTTTGCTAGAACAAGCATGCACGTTACATATAAATAAACGCAACTTGGTGTCGGAAGTGTTATTTGTTTACCTTTATGGATTGCGCATACCGTCTCATTGTGTGAGCCCCTGACATATGTACATTTCTGGTCAATTGGAATTTTCATATTCTGTTTCATTTCGGAGATATTTGAGGTCGTAGATTTAGATGGGATCCCCTGTATACCTGCGACATAAACACAAAAAGAACAAAAATACATTCAAGATTAGAAATTATTTTTCTCAGGTCAATAGTGTGGAATAACTTGGTAGATAAACGTACGTTTTAACTTATTTTTAAAGAATGTTTGCTCTAAATATGAAAACTGCAATTATGTCAGCTTCCATACTACCAAATATAAACTTTTCTTCGTGAATTTGAAGCTGGTATTGCATACATGGACATATTAGGTAAACATGGCCATCTGTAGTTCAACTTAAGTTAATAACCAAGCAGGCCATATAGATGATGCAACAAATGTTTAGGTTTATTGAAATCCCCAATTGTGACGTAGGACCAATCAGAAATAAGAATTGCGGTGGCTTAGCAACGAAAACAGAAAAAAGAACCAATAATTTTATTCTTAAATTCTTTCTTCTGGCTTTAACTCTCGAAGAGGGTAGACGTGTTTGCGGTAAAAGACTTCTTGTAACTACGAGAAGTTATTGGAATTCATCATCTATGAATGTTTAGTAAACGTTTAAAATATCCATCGAATACGCGACGCTACGATACATATTTTAAGTACAAAAAAAACCGTTGCATCATTTATCAATAAAAGGAGAAAATTGATATATAGTAAAGGGCTATATACATCAGTGGAAAATGTCGCATGTAAAGAAGAAAATGATGTCGAGAAATATAATTCCAAGTAAATTGAAACGGTGTAAATTATTTTATTCCATAGTTGCCCAAAAGTGAAATCCCTTTTGTATCGATACCACGCCTGAGAAGTTTCACATCTCATCGCTCGCCGCAGCTGCCGGAGAGAGGATTTATAGAAATCTTCGAGAACATCATCTTCACGGCTTTTAGACGAAAGGTTCATCGCTTCTACATCAAGGTAAGGTTTGACTTCTACATGCGTCGCCACACCGAGGGAGCGCACGAAGGGGCGAATCCAACTTCAGATATGTCACCGCATCGTGGGACATAAATCCAACCCACAAGGAGGGGAACCGCTCCAAAGTATTCAACTTTTACATCACGTGTTTCAATTCTAAAAGTTGCTTTCTGATACATTTCAATAAAGAAGTATGCTTAATAAAACTACAATATCTTAATGAAGAAACCACTTCACAGTATAAAAGTAAACCATCAATTTTATAAGGCATACATCTACATCAAAAAATTAAGTCGGCCACCTCAAATAGTTTCTGAAATAAGTATCTTGAAAGTAACCAATTTGAGGTATAAGACATTAAACCAGAGACGGATCTCTAACTAAATATAAATGTCTACAGATGGCTAGCGTTTCTTAATATTTCATGGATTTGTAAAATGCTCATAATGTTCTCAAATACAGACTTTGTCAGCCAAATTCTTTTCCTTGCAAGCGGTTGAGGAGGGAGGGACGGAGTCACACTTGACTGATCCGTCGCAAACAAGAAAGGCACCCTTTACCTTTTTTGCAGCTTTTTGCCCACCTCGTTGAGCTTTATCGTAATATGGACTTCTGGAATTGCTGCCTATTCTCTATGCCTTCCTGCACTGCATAGTTTCATTTGCATATATTTTGACCCATAGAGGGAATCTTGGTTATGATATTGACTATTCAAGCAGACTGTGGGAAAACTCTTTCAAGCCATGGGTTAAACTACTAGAGATTTGAACATGGGACTTCCTGAATGCGGGCCACAAACGCTAACGCTTGAACCCTCTCTCTTGTAAAGTGATTCCTTCAGATTTGGGCTAACAATGGAAAAAATCACATGCTCGAACAGCCAAAAGTTTTTTCATCTCTTGACAATGGAAATTTTTACCCTAAAATGCGTGAACTACGAGGGCTGTTCAATAAAGAATTATCATAATTTTTAACGGTCATAATATTTCGCACTAAAATTCAATTTTGTTATATTCTGTTAGCTTATGTGAAACAAACACGCCGTAGTAGTTTCATTGTTGCTACTCGTGGTTTCCGCCTGTGAGAACCAGGTAAATTCTGACATGTTCAGTATCGCCTACCGCTGTAATGGAGGTAACATACAGTTAAAGTTGATGTTAGAGGAAGATCCGGAGTTTCTTTCAAACGTAATCACTGCGGATGAAAGTTGGCTACATCATTTTGATCCTGAGAGCAAACAGCAAAGCTCAGTGTGGAAATTCCCTTCATCAACAACCCCCCAAAAGCAAATGTGGTTGCTTCTGCTGGAAAAGTTATGGTCATCTCATTTTTTGATATTCATAGAATGGTTTATCAACATGTTGTACCTGCACATACATCAGTAACTGGAAAATACTACAGGGATATCTTGAAAATATTGCAAGTCCCTATCAGGCGCAAAAGACAACATTTCCGTGAAGCAGGTTGGATGCTGCACCACGATAATCCGCGGCCGCATATTGCCAATGTTGATGTTGATAATCTTGCTAAAATCAACGTGAAGTGCATCCCTCACTCTCCCTATAGTCCGAATTTAGCCTCATGTGTCCTTTTTCTATCCCTTAACTTGAAGAAACGTCTTTGTGGGAGGCATTATCCATCATCAGAAGCAGTGGTGAAGGCTGTGGAGGCGATTTTGAAGAATCTCTCAAAAAATTGTTTCCAGTATGTCTTTGAAGACTGTCAGAAACGCTGGGACAAGTGCATGGCATTCAGGGGAGACTATTTTGAGAAGGATCATCAAAATTATGAGGATGAGTAAAGGTACGTTGTCAAAAAAAAAAAAAAAAAAAAAAAAAACGTGATTATTCTTTACTGAACAGCCCTCCTATGCATATGACTAGGTAATTGAAAATATAAACCAATTCCAACAAAAATCTCCAAAATAGTTAAAAGATATTTAAAATAAATTGTGTCTTTGATTTATTATTTGTAAGTTTTTGATTATCTATGTCTTACCATTTAAAGAGAATTATCTATACAAAATGAATTACATAAATCAATCAGATGTTGCACGTTAGTAGCAGAAGATGTTCTAGCATAGAGGAAGTAATTGTGTTATCCAGATGTTACATTACTATTTTGGTAACCTTAGTTATAGTCTATAAAAGTAATAAAGATACATTTGATAGAGATATGAGCTGTGAAATAAAAAGTGTTGCAAGCTGAAGAATAGCCCTCTCCTTTTGGCCACCTCTACAGATTTCTTTAAACAAATATCGTATTTGTCAAATGTCGAGGAGGGCATTTTTTCGTTTTTAACAGTCCTAACTCTGTTTCTAATGAAGCAGAGTCTGTACATAACCAATTATACAATACAATTATACAATATAGGTCTGTATACAATAATGGTAATGACGTTCCTTTCTAAAACCAAAATGACAATCTTTCACTAATGTGTGAGGATGGGATATTTGCATACACTCTGAGTGCCAAATTGAGCAGGCTTATTTCTCGATAGCTTCGTAAATTATTGTTATTAGAGTTTCCTCGGCCGTTGAGTCTACTTTGATTTCCTTTATTTGACAGCTTACTTAGGCTAACCATGGAGGTTATTTAAATTACGTAGTTATCACTTTATGGCTAGTCCTGGCTGAGGACTTCCTGTGGAACCAGGATTGCCAACGCTGACCGGCACTCCATCCCAAAGCATAAATACCACAAAAGCTGCATTTCTTGGAAGTAGGCCACGATCTCACGGTCTCTAATCAGAGAAAAAAAAAAAAAAGGTAGCAAAACGCAATAGGTCAGGTTCAAATCCCGTTTCGTTCAACTTGCTTGAGTTCTTTCCTCTGAGAAAAAGGATGCCAGCAACTTGTGAACCTGGGCTTATTTACATAAAAAGCTAAGCATTTTCATTTATCACCGAGCTGTAACGGGGAGTTATTTCACCGGCAACATATGAAAAAGATGTAACCTTCGGCATCCTTCCAGTAAAAACAAATATAAGCATGTAAATCCATTTGTCATTTGACAGGTGAACTTTTGAGATATTAGAAACAAGATACTTGTTGTAATTTACGTTATGTTATCTATTTGAATATGACAGAAAGGAATATCGATAGAAAATAAAAATTATAAAAGGCTTCACATACGCGCAGAAGTTGCTGAAGATCCAGATGCGCATACAATAAGATATTAAATATAAATATAAGTAGTTAAAACATAATTTGTGGTAGATTCGATTTTTTCTGGCAGCAAAGGCCTTTGCTTATTTTACTCATTTCATCCTTAATATTTTTTGTGAATCTGTTCCATTCTTTACGTATGTAACTGCTTTGTGTGCTTATCTCAAGGTTTTCCATTATTTACGTGATTTATAATTATCTTACTATAAGCAATAAAATCCCAAAATACATACTTTCTTCATTAAAATCTTTATACATCATACCTGGATATCTCATACAGTGGAGGAGAATTAGACCTACATAGATCTACTGTGACTATCATTCTCCAGAAAGAAGGAATGAGATAAAGGAACAGGAGGGGGCTGTTGTCCGTAGGCAGAAAGTCCACAGGTATTGCGACCGCTCTTAAAGCATTCCCAGGAGGCTGGTTTTGTACGGAAAACCTATTCTTACCCCTAACCAAAGTGTCATAAACTTCTTAGGATATAATTATCGGGTTGGAGGGGTGAAGAATGTTAGGCACGTGTTTACAGCTGAGAATACCCAGGGTTGCCGCTGTTTAAAATAACGTTTAGGAGAAAAAAAATCAAGCTGAATTCACTACAGGAAATAGTCATTGATCTCTTCAAATAAATTTTAAATGATTAATGTATCCTATAATAACACATAATGTTACAACGCTCTATAATATAAATGAAAAGGGATATATGCTATTATGGTATAGTACTTATATTACTACAACAACTAAATGAGTATTATTTGCATAAAAATCCAAGGAAAGCGTAGTAAAACATTCCTATACCTTGTTGTAGGACCTTTATTACAATTCCATTATTATAATTTTAAAAGGGTTAAATTGCATCAGTGTGCATGAATTTGCGAGGGATATTTACTTGCTAATTAAAGAAGCACATTTGGATATTATGGTAGTTAATAATAATTTATAAGCAAAGATTTCACGTTAGAGCTTTGTTTATTACAATCATGAGCCGATTAATCCTAAAACATTTTCCTATATTCTATGGCAGCTACAGGTGGTGAATCAAATTTCATTTGATTTAACAAAGCAGTAAATACCTCAAAAGTAAAAAAAAAAAAAAAAAAAAAAAAAAAAAAAAAAAAAAAAAGTACTAAGGAATTAAAGAAAAACTAGTAAAGAAACTCTGTTACTTTTTTAAATGCTGGAAGCTTTTTACAATAATGTCTGCTAATTTTATAAGTTTGAATAAAGTTCAGCAGTGTAATTTTTTTTTGGGGGGGGGGCTGGGCCTTCTATTAAACACAATTTAAATAAATAATCACGTCCATTCCGCATAATAACTGAATATGTCCTGAACGCTTTAGAACTCAAGAAAGGTTTGAAATACTGTTAGGTATATATTACAAGTATGAATGGAAATCCATTGTTAGGTTCGATTCCGACGGTCTCCACATCTTAATTAAATTACGCAAGTGCTAAACGCCAGTAACTACTAAACACTAATAAATTTATAAAACTACACTAACTATACTAAGTAAAGCACTATGTAACTTCTATAAATATAAGCTTAATTAACACACATAAGAAACACGTTTGCACAGTCTAAGCTAACAGAAGGTACCGCAGTTCTGAGGACACAAAGGAAAATATTGCAACTGCGGTTTAACTTGGTGAATTTAGTGCGAATGACCACCCCACATGTTTGAGGGTGGAAGATCCTTATAAAACGCTTCCATGTAAGGATCTGTGGTCAGAACTGAAAGCTTTGATGTTGCCTGGGATGGAATGAACGGCTGCTATATGCGTGGAAGTCTATAGTTACAGGCTTGAAAATTGGTCATTTATTGGAGTTGCCGATAGGGAGTGATAAACGGCACGTTGGCCAAACAAGCACCCTCCTTACTGCTTAGATATCTCGATCGGATCCAAAGTTTTGGTTAATGTTAATGTGAATTATTAGAGGGAAATTTTATTTCAAGGTTTTCAAAGACCTACCGCACCGCCCTAAACTAAAACTAATATGACGATCACTCAATCATTTTTAACAACGGGGATTTGTACTTTAACGTCTAAACAAATGAAATTTGGTAGTTAAATATCTTTCTGTCATGTTTCTGCTTTAAGTGCCTTTCATAATGAAAGTTACCCTAATCATAATGTAAACCTAAAGCTTACTTCTAGGCAGACAGGAATACCATTTGCCACAAAGCATAAGAAGGAAGTAGACTAATATTGGTGAACAAATGCAGCCACAGCCAATAACAAGTATTACTTCGTGAATAGCGTCTATTATCTCTTCTAATGTAAACAGGAATGTGATGGTTTTAACAGAATAAGAGAGACAAAATAAAACAAAAATGAGATGTAGTACTTGCTTGAGCACGAGAAACCAATATTTAGTTACATCCTTCAAAATGGAAGTTTGTCATGAAGTAAACCGCCGATTTGCTGCCACTTTTCAGATGCACTTGAAATTTAAATTGCAAGTTTGCAAGTCTCAGACATTCATGTGTGCTCAAACATAAGAAACCAGTCAATTACAAAACGAGTTTTACTTACATTAACAATTGGACAATCACACTTCAGATTCTCCTAACACCTCGTGTAATGAATCACTTAGACAAGAATAATTGAGATGCGATCTATCTCAAACTAGATCAATCCTGCTGTAAACATATGGGAGGGAAAGAAAGAGAGACTGTGCTATTATTGGTTGTAGAATCACCTCTATTATCTTGCTATATAGTAGCGCTGAGAAGGCTTATCGGCCGGCAGTTTTCGGCATATTTAGAGCTCTTTATCTTGTTTATAGTGCATTAGCAGCTTCCAAACTTATGTGGATTTATCAAAATGTAGGTAAGTAACATACTACTTTCGCAAAAACTTGTTACCTATTCCGGCGATATACCATTGTAAAAATTACGTGTGCTTATGTTTCTCATAGCCTAAAGAAAGGATTTTATAGTCCAATATTAGATTACTACAGATTAGATTTACCACCAGTTTACTACATACGTTGTTACTGAATACTCGGCCACTTTTTGAAGCGATATCTCGTAGTTAAAAGCACAAAGCCCCAGTAATGTTGGTTGTGCGTTTCAGGTGTTTACTGGTGATACAAATTTTACTCAGTTCCACTTGTGGCTCTGTAGATAAATGCATATGCATACGATTATATTATGTACTACTCTGCAAACAAATGGGAGTATCTTCGCTAGAACCTCAACTTAACATTTGTACACGTCAGACATGTGTGTCCTCATTCATGGTAGACGGGAGGAATTTATATCATCATCATCATCATCATCATCATCATCACCATCATTTTCGTTTCACCCTCTTTGGGGTACGTAGAATAAATCATTTCCCTATATGTTGTTCTTTTCTTAGTTTACAGTATTTCATCATTCTATCTGATCCTTTTCTTTCTTTCTTCTGCCAAGGAAATGGGTTTGATTTTAATGTAGATTTATCTTTGATTTATCTTATATTTTCGTTTTTAGTTATTCCTTTCGCTGTCCCGTCAAACAATGAATTTTCTGTGATTTTTAATTCTGCTAAGTCTTTTTTAGTTTCTTTAAACCAGTTAGGTTTGGTTTTACGGTTACAGAAGAAATCAAAGATTTGTTTAGTTAATCTGCTAGAGTTCATTCTGAGAAGATGGCCATAAAAATTCATCCTCCTTTTTCGCATAGTGTTTGAGAGTTTTTCAGTTTTCTTATAGATGGTTTCATTGTTGATGTATATTATATTTCGCCCTATGATCTTTCTTAATATTATCCGTTCTTTTAATTCGAGCTTCTCTATCTGACCCTTGAAATTCATGTTGAGTGTTTCTGATGCATACAGTGCTTCTGGTTTAATCACTGTTTTATAATGTTTAATTTTGGATCCCCATGATAGCGATTTCTTGTTATAAGCATATTTTGTTAGTTGGAAAGCTAGTTTATTATTGTTATTATTGTTATTATTATTATTATTATTATTATTATTATTATTATTATTATTATTATTATTATTATTATTATTATTATTATTATTATTATTATTATTATTATTATTATTATTATTATTATTATTATTATTATTATTATTATTATTATTATTATTATTATTATTATTATTATTATTATTATTATTATTATTATTATTATTATTATTATTATTATTATTATTATTATTATTATTATTATTATTATTATTATTATTATTATTATTATTATTATTATTATTATTATTATTATTATTATTATTATTATTATTATTATTATTATTATTATTATTATTATTATTATTATTATTATTATTATTATTATTATTATTATTATTATTATTATTATTATTATTATTATTATTATTATTATTATTATTATTATTATTATTATTATTATTATTATTATTATTATTATTATTATTATTATTATTATTATTATTATTATTATTATTATTATTATCATTATCATTATCATCATCATCATCATTATCATTATCATCATTATCATTATTATTACTATTATTATTAACCATAGCAGAATGCTTACTTTAAAGTATTAGGCTGTCAAAGAAATTTGGCAACTTCGTAAACTTGGTTAATGATGATGATAATAATAATGATGATGACGATGATAAATTATGGAGCACTGCAAAAGATTTGTGTTATCATCATAATCCTATACGAATTGCATAAACATTGTTTTGTTTAGACTAATCTAAAAATTGTTTTTTTTTTTAATTTAATTTTACGTCCTCTAACGTTAAGCCATATCGGACGGTGAATGAAATGTGTGAAATGATGCTCAAATGTGTCCATGGTACACGGAGCTTAGAACTACCCGACATTCGTCTTTAAGGATAAGGGAAAACCCCGGAAAAAGTGAATCTAAAAATTAAATTAAAGCTGTTAGCACATCATCATGCAGTTACACTTTACTTGTAGGTACACAGTGCAAGTGTCAGAAACACCAAATGGTTTGAAATAAAATAACTGTTAGAAAAGCAGATAGCAATCTTCTGATTAAACAGTGATACGAATGACCCAAGGTCATTAAAACACATACTCGCGAACGGAATATCTGCAATTCAAATGTTTTCAGAACCATTCTCTCTGATTGAAGTTTTCCTTAAGGTTTTTCTGACAGAAAAGTTCCAATGAAAGTTCTTAATCAATTTATTGAAAGATTTATAATATTGGAAGAAGGATCAAAAACTGAAAATAAATTTGTTAAGGTACTTATGTCTATTTCTTCATTATTTCTCCATTATTCCATTTCATGTATCACAAGTGACAACGCCTGTGGTGCTTTATGGTGTAACCATGGCTGGCCGCGTAGCTCAGTCGGTAGAGTACCTGCCTGCCATGCTAGGCGTCCCGGGTTCCATTCCCGGCGGTGGGGGTGGGGATTCCGTGCGAGATAATTCCTCATCTTCCCGAGAGTCAGGAAGTATGAATGAGAGTGCGAATGTGTGCGTGATGTAATGATTAAAACCAACCGAACAAGAGTTAACACCGCCGATATGACCATTGCAGTTAAAGACGGAGTATAAATGGAACAAAACAAATACTATTAAAAACAGTACTTTGCCATACTTGATGTCATTTAGGCTGACCCTTTAACAAAGTGAACAGCGATTGGATAACACCGTGTATGTATAGGAGACAGAATTTTTAGACATACAAGACTAGATGTCGCCAATAAAAGGTGGATAGTGATATAGTACCCTTATCTGAAGTAGTAAAACGTTAGAATGCGCCTACAGAGATGACTCCATTAAGGAGATTGGATAACCTAACCACCTCAAATTTTAGGTGTCAATACGCAAGATCAAAATGTTTTTATAGTCCTATAAATTTACATATTAGGTCAGCACGGAGGCGACCTGTTCGGCCCCCGAAATCTCCCCTCCATAGCCCACTTAAGTTTAAGTAAAGTCATCCCACCCAAAAACTAGACTGGTTATACAAACATTTCAAAACGAAAAATAAATGCACTTCAAAGTCAACGACCAGAGTACTTACAAAGAGATACAGGAAATTGTTTTGTAGAGCTGCACTCCACACATAACCGGCTTGCAGACAGTTGTCATCTGTCTAGGACGCTATAATTAAGGAAGGGAGTTACTTAATAAGTTAATATTGATCGTCTGGCCGGCTTCCTATTCCACTGTTAATACCGGTAGGAATCAGGTTTGGCAAAACAGCAAACATCTTATGACAATGAAATAAATGTTCTCTCATCCATTACTGAACGTATACCATTAACATCCTGCAGTGACAGCGACGTTCCGCTGCAGCCACACAAATGCGGCTGCATTAAAATTTGTTAGGAATGCATTTTATAGGTAATCGTTTGTAGTTACAACGTTTGGAGTAAATTGACAAGGAATGTTCAATACGTCCGAAACAGAAATTCCACTTAGGTGAGCGGCAATACTTTCTTTCGCCTTACGACTGTACGTATCTGGGTTCGACGTCGGGATTCCTTCCTCGGTCTCCACGTCGTCGTCGGCTGCTTACTTCACCCTTGCCTCTGGCTGCTGTCTCCTGCATGGATTCTCTTTGGGTTCTCAGGGTGTTAAGGTTGAGACAACACAAACATCTGATATTCTCTGAAATGCTTTAATTTGTCCTTACACTTTTGTGGAACCCGGGCACCATCAAATAACTGCAGTTCCGGCGGACATTTTACAGTTAATTTTACTGGACGCGGCACATCTTAAACGAATGAGCCGTTGGACACACCAGACGAATGCATAGAAATATACTTGACTGCATTGAGGCAATGAGGGCTGAATGGGGGGTTTCTACCCTCTTATATACACAGCACAGCGTCACAAGGAAAAAAAAAACTAACAGAATATTGACCGGTGTATAGGTACAACAAAATAGCTAGCATTCCACTCTATTGTCTAACATCCGCTCTTTCTAGACCGTCGCCCGGGGAGTGCAAGGTTTCTCACATATCTGCCCAGGTTCACGTTACAAAATTTATATCAAATATGTACACTCTCACAAACATAGCTAGTTACAATTCTCAAATTTATGTATAATTATTAAGCATATTACATAATTAAATGAATAAATGATCCAAGGACCAAAGTTCCTGTTTCAAAGATTAGCTGATTAAGGTGGTATGTATTTCACAAATTGAAATATTTATGACTTAGGAAACCGTATACCATTTAACTTTACCCCGTTGCTCTTATCTGTCACAACTCATTATCTGCGTGTGGAATAGGTTGTTGTGAGATACAAAGTGTGTTTTCTTACTTAACATGATAATGCATTTTGCACTGGTTGTCAATCTAGAAAGTGATTGACGTTTAGTAACCACGTGAAGGTATGATTTAAATAAATGGAAGGAGAGTCATAGCAACGATTAGAAGGATCCATTAGAGTCAAGACCTTACCATGACAACGTTAGACATTAAAACCTGATTGCCGATATTCTAACGCGTGTTTAGCATGACGTGTGGGCGAGCGAGTAGTACAAGGTGCGTTCAAGTCATAACACCTATTTTTTGCAGCTTTGGGGCCAGATAGGAGCATCTGTTTTTTTAATACACGTGGACTCTCTGTGAATGCGTGACGGAGATGGCAGCACTGTAAATTGCGCAGACCTCTAGTGGCAACGACCAGAGTTAGGACTGTTTTTGATACTTTAAATGGCGACGTTTTCATTGCAAGAACAGCGTCTAATCATTAACTTTCTCCATTTTCATGGTGTGACACCCATTGAGACTTATCGCCAGTTGAATGAGGCATGTGGTGATGGTACCATGGATGTGTCTAATGTGTGTTGCTGGATGCGACAGTTCAATGAAGGCAAAACATCGTGTGACAACAAACCAAGACAGTCACGGCCTCGCACCAGCCAGCCTGATATGATCCAGCGAGCGGAGAACGTCGGTTTGGAGGATCGCCGATTGAATGTTTTCAGGTCTTCATGCAGGATTGTGTACAGAGATCCCACGGAAATGCCAATTTTGGAGGAGATGTCTGCAACTGTGTTGGTTTGTCACACGATGTTCTGCCTTATTCAACTGTCGCATTCCGGAACACACACAGACACATCCATGGTGCCATCACCACATGCCTCACTCAACAAGCGATGAATTTCAATAGATGTTACACCACGAAAATGGAGAAAACGAATGATTACACGCCTGTTCCTGCAATGAAAACATCACCATTTTAAGTATCAAAACAGTCCTCACTCTCGTCGGTGCCACTTGAGTTCTATGCACTGTACAGTGCCGCCATTTCTATGACGCATTCGCAGAGTCCACGTGTATTTAGAAAAAAAAACAGACGTTCCTCTCTGGCCTGAAAAAATAGGTGTTATAATTGTACGCAGCTCGTATATGCAAGTTTAATATTTTGATACTGCTGCAGTAAACAAGGTCTTCACGTCTGTTGCTGCTCTTATTAGAACAGTTAGAGATTGTGTATTGGCAAGTTCCCTTGCATCCTTTTTGTGGCGATTTGCCTGGGTTTGCGTGAATTAAAAAGAGTAATGAGGAGGATGCAATTGCTTGAATTAAAAAATAACCAATGCTTTTAAAAAAACAATAGAATCGAAAAATTGGGCAAAAATTTTTTTTAATAGAAGGAAGAGATGTAGCTTTATTAAAAGGTGAATAATAATTTAATACATTAAATAGTAATACCAGTGTATCTGTGCAAGTGTTGTGAGCATTTGTAATTGTGATTTAATTGAAGTTTAATTATGTCTAAAAATAGTGACAAAGATAGCGCAGACAAACGAAAACCTGGAGGGCGTTCGTGAACCAAATAAAGCTATATTTGGTAAAGATCTAAAATTTGTGTGACATTTTCTGTGTAAAGAATAGTTTGGGTTGGGTATGTTCCTGTCCAGGTATTAGAAGATGCTGAAATTAAATAACAAGTCTGATGTTTTACCAAATTTTCATTTTTAAATGACACTGTTCATAGACAAACACTACATGCACAACTACGTACGTCTTTCTAAAAGTACTTTTTAGATTCAGGGGACCTTTAAACTATTGTTTCCCGTATAATGTCGCTATGGAATCCTTATTAGAACTAGAATATTTCCCCTATTTACTATACGTGGAAGAGGAAGCAAAAAGCGTGTCACTAATCATTTAAATCCCATGCTCTTTGATTTGAGAGAAGTCACTAGCAAAAATATATTTGAAAATTCAAACTATTAGGAATATCTTGGGAATGACTGAATCTACAAAAATATTTTACATAAATTGTGTACACTAGTGAGGACTACAGTTTTGTGTAATAAATATATTACTTAGATTTACTAGTTAAAGGTTATTCGGAATGAGAACTTCACATGCCATTCCCAGAGAATTCAATATACACATTTCACTTTTATGCACGAGTGCTGATCAACAAAGACCTATATAGTAAGGTGACCTAATATGGAATACTTTTTATATGTACTTAATTTATTGCCCTTAAATTTGATATATAAATCTGATAACTGATAAAACAATTCCTCGCTAACTTAGGAATATAGTATTCAAAAAACAAAGCAGACAGTCTGTAAAGTTAATCATAACAAAACATACTCTAGAAATGCACACTTGTTTCCTATTGGGCACATAGTGATCCTAATATGGAATAATCTAAACAACATATGAGCAAATAGAATATCAACCAATTTTGGTAGAAATGGTTTTGAAATATTTAAGTTAGAGCAGAAGAAAGGAAATAAAGTCATAAAATAAAACTACAAGTTTATTCTGAGCGAATTTCGAAGTCATAAATGTTTACATCTCATTTATGCAGCCTGACCACTAACTGAAGCTGATGAAATTAATACTATTTTATTATTTTGGCTTCTATGTGCAAAAGCATTATAACAATTATTACCATATAAAGGTGTTCCCAATATGGAATATTCAACATTGAGATCAATGCGGTATTCCACATTAGGAACATTTTCGCCATTTTGTTTTAACCATTCAGCACATGAGCCAGTTATAGCAGCCTTTTAGTAAATTATTCAGGTTATTCCCACTATGATTCATGTATCAAAATATAAAAAGTAAATGTTAATTATACTTACTTTATCCAGCTGCACTGCCCATTCAATCGCCAAGTCAGAAAAACTCAAAACTTGGGCAAACCTTTATGGTGACACAGAAAGGCCACTGAACCTTAGCAAGGAACAAAGAGCACTGCTTTCTACACTAGCGTTCCAGCGGTAGCAGTTGCACTCTTTCCCAATAAATGTCACTTTCATACAGAGTGTGAACTTAGGTATTTCACATTAGGCACGTATTCCACATTAGGGCACCTTACCCTACTGATTTTGTTCTGCAGCTTCCGTGATAGTTTTCTATCTGCAACATAACTATTTGAAAAGAGTGAGTTTTCATGTATAATGTCCGTAGGCGGTAACATTCTCGTATCGGTAGGTTGGTGGTAATGCACTATATTGTAGGAGGTAGGTGGATATCGCATATCAGTGGAGGTGACGCCAGAGGAGCAGTACAACGCAATCAAAGTCTGTTCAAATACACTTAGGAAGCATATTGCAAAGACATGAGCAGGGCAATCTCGAACTGGGTGGCGACTTCATCATGATAATGCACGGCCTCACGTCGCAAATCAAGTTTCTGGCTCATTCAACATTACCTGTGTACCGCATGCACCTTATAGCCCGCCCGCCTCGGTAGCGTAGATGTTAGCGTGTCTGCCTCACGTTCAAGAAGTCCCGAGTTCGAATCCGGTCAGGGTGAGTTACCTGGATAAAGCTTTCTCATGGAGTTTGCCTTTTCCTTAAAGACGAAGCTCCATGGACCCGGACTCATTTGAGCATCATATCACCAATTTCATTCATCGTCCGATATGACTCAACGTTGAAGGACGTAAATTAAAAAATTAAAAAAAAAATAAAAATAAAAAAATTATAGCCCGATCTTGCACCCTGTGGTCTTTTTCTTCCCATCACTAAAGGTAAAGCTTAGGGGCATTCGAGTTGAGAGCTCTGAGGCAGTGAAGAAAACTGAGGTCATTCTCAAGGATAGTCTATAGCATGTTTTCAATTACTGGTAGAGACGCTACAAAAAGTGCATTGAAGTAGGAGGGAACTATTTCTTTGTTGATCAGGTGTCGTAAATATCTTAAGCTATTTCATTTTGATCAAAGTTATTAGTGATCTTTTGGAAAAGCAAAGATAAACGTTTTCTATTTAAAGGGTATCTTGGGGTGCCTCAAGCTTTGAGTCACTGTTTCTAAATAATTACCAACTTGGTATTTTACTGATTTGTTTTTTGTTTTTAAGATATGAGGTGAAAAAACAAATGCACATCGTTCTATAAAGCTCTCTTCTTTTGTTTCCTCTTTTTTCTTCCTCTTTTAGTTCAAGTCTCCAGTGAAAAGGGAAGGCCTAGTTCCTCTGCTTTTTGTAGATAAGCAGTACAAAAACCAATATAACAAAACACGATGAGACCATTCGTCCCAAAACTACTCTAGTTTAATTTCTTGTTGCTAGATATTTAGCTTCTTGCTTTTGTTTGCTTTCTAAGACTCAGAACGATAGTGATCTGTAGAAAATTACGAAACTTCTACTGAATCCAAATTCTAAGTAACCAGACAATACACTTTCTAAGATTCGTACCCACGAGTTTATTTCTCTGCACGTTTATAAGGTTGTGTTAGATACTGTACCGTAAATAAATCTACATTTAAATAACAGTGCAGGCGAACCAGCTGGTGTAATACAATTTTGCTGTCTAATAATAATTATGAATATAATTTATTACACTTTATTTATGGAATGACCTTAATTAAATGCAACTCATGCTTTTGAGATTCTCTATTTAAATTCACAATCACTTGTCGCAAGCCTATGAGTATGAGTATGCAAATGACAATGTAATGTATACGTTATACAAATTTATTAACTTCAAAACGGATGCAGGCTAGTGACAATGTTATTGGAAGGCTATTTTTCTGGTAATACAGAGAGAACAGAAAAATAAATTAACTGGTGCTAGCAGCCACTCAGTTCAGTTCCAGTAATAATTTGTTGTAAGGTACAAATATTTTAAAAGTTACAGTAAAATTATTTTTGAAAGCTAGTAACAATTTCAGGAGCATTTAAACTATAGAAATGAGAAACAAAATAGTGGAAGAGAAGAAATATAATTCCCTTGAAAGTTCGTGAAATTAGGTAAGGAACCTGATAGTAATAATTAAACTATAAAGGAAAAAACTGAGGGCAAATTCTTATGGGCAGATTATAAAGCAATAACCGATGCAAAAAGGAAATATAGGCAGTTGGATTGTTCTCTGGCGTTTGCTGTTCCAAAATTTAATACCTGCCCATACGAATCAAGCAATATCAATGTTTATTCAGTTCAAATATTAAAATATTTTAGCCAGGGATAATATTACAAGAATCAGTTGTATTGCATGATAAATCATTTCCCATTGGATAGGTGTAAGCTCTCTATGTCACTGCCAAAATTGAATCTCTGGGTTAGCTGTTCTAGTTTCCCATTAAATTAATGTGCCAATGTTGGTTTTAATGTAAGTGTCGTAAAAAACGTTTTATGATTCGAAATGTATAGAGTTGGATGTTTACAACAAAACAGAGATTATTTTACAGATGGGCCTGAGGGAAGTCGGTAGGTATAAGCTAGCTCGTTGGCAAGGAATGCGGAAGAACTGTGCTTCGATTCGCAGCTGTTATTTGCAATTTTTTTCTCTCTCTCCATCTTTGACCTGGGTAGCGCTTGTATTCAACAACGCATTTCTCGCCCGACTCCTATGTTGCAGAAGTGTGACAAACATTATGAGCCTTGCTACCATAGAAATCACATTCTTTGAATACTTAGTTCTCTCACTGTGGAGCAAAACTTTAACTTCTAAACATTTTTCTACAAACTTTAAATTGCATGGACAGTAAATAGATGCGACAGCATACAAAATTTTACCAAATTGGTGGAGTAGTTCTAAGATATTTAATTTTTAGTTCAGGTTTATTGTGTATATTCAAAATGTAAATTAGAAACCAAAATTTTATTGGAGTCGTTAAAATATTTTAAATCATTATATCTTTATAACGACCTTCAAAGTGTTTAAAATTCAAGTATAATTAATTTTATTGGCTTTTATTTTATTTAAGTGTGCTTACTATATGGTTATATTTAAATGCAATTAAAATATTAATTTTCAGAAGTACTCAAACACATATGTTCCAAAAATAAGACTATCGCACTAAATTTTTTGACAGCTGGTGGTATATTAAAGTTTATTATTGTTAGTTTTGGTACATGATAATTTTAAGAATGTAGGCACTTTGACTAGAGCCTATATAACCTATAAATATTATATTTTGAGAAAAATCGCAATGGAACTTCTAAGAATTTAACATGAGTCAAACTCACTCTAAATACAACAAACCAAGTGTAAGTAAAAAGAAGGAAATTCGGCTGTGTACTGCAATGTGTAAACGAACCGATTGAAATAAAAGCTTGAAGTTTTCACACTTCATAATATGTATTATGTATTCAAGTTCATTTGATTCAGTTCCCTGTGGCATAAACTTTTATTTTCTGTGCCATATCTTATGTATTCGGCACATTAGATACAACAATTTGGCGGAAAAAGATACCGAAATAAAATACAAAATTAATCTAAAAATTATCGCTACACTTCCGGGAAAATTAATAGCTCTGGATTTCTTGCAAACTGCAGGTTACGGTCTTACATAAAACATCGTCTCTTTTGCTCCTCAAGGGAAAGAAATGGAAATACAAAGAAACTGAAAAAAGACATATAAATAGTTACTAGAGTGCAATGGAACTGAAAGTAGGATGATCCAAAAATGTTTCTTTGTAGAAACATTCCAGCAGAGGTACCTGGTGATCCAGTTGATGGTGGACACATGAAGATGCTTCAAACCTCTTTCCATTATCATATTTTTACTAGTTATACTACTCTCTGTGTAGTACGTAGTAGAAGCGTATATGCGTGTGTGTGAACAGTGTAACTCAAAAACAAACGTGCCCGCCTCGGTAGCGTGGTGGAGGCGTATCCGCCTCACGTTCAAGAGGTCGCGAGTTCGAATTTCGGTCAGGGTGAGTTACCTGGATAAGGTTTTCTCCGGGTTTTCCCTTATCCTGAAGACGAATGTTGGGTAAATCTAAGCTCTGTGGACCCTGGGCTCATTTAAGCATCATTTCCCCCATTCCATTCATCGTCCGATATAACATAACGTTGGAGGACGTAAAATTACAAAAAACTTGGATTTAACACCAACAGTTATACTGAAGTTCACCATGTTCCAAACAAGCGACAAATAAGGAAAATTAATTGTTGATTTTGTAGAGTAATCCTTTATTGGATTTGAAGTTCCTGGTTGCGATGAGAATTAATTTGGATTCGTGATGTAGTTATACTTTTCCCACAGGTCGTGGTCTCGAATCGAGATGGTGTTGCTTGACAAATAATTATAATTTCAATTCTTTTTATTTACTTTTTATTTACTACATAAATATAAAAATACGATGTTAACACTTTTACACTAACACAGACGGATAATCTTTATAAGAACTTATAACAGAAAACCTTTACTAGCGTGTAGTAACACGTCTTAACATCTCGCGTCTACACGTCCATTCCCTATCGCTTCTCGACACTAAGTGTACATATTTTAATTTCCACCTTTTATCACATCTCACTACATAAAACTTTTGAAGACGTGTAAGAACACGTCTTATACCTCTCATTTCCCGATAGTAGGTAAGTAACGTTTCCTCCCTTGATTTTTGTTATCATTATGTCAATTAAACATTTTCTTATTGGACACTTCATTCTTAACGACCAATCCAGTCATATCATATATGGTTATTTTTATAGGCTTTCTTTTTAAAGTATAATTTCAACGATCAAATACTCAATTATAACTTTAAATAATTTTAAAGTTCTAATTACTTCGTTAAAACAATTTAAAATAATTTATTTTCTCCTCGTCATAGCTCATTCTATGACACGTTTTTATTCCACACGTTACATAATCTCTTCACTTTCGCAAACACTTCCAAAAACTGATGATTTGTTTTTAAAGACTTTTAAAATAAATTTAAAATAACAATTATAAAGCTAATAACACTGTTTTGAGGTTTAAAATGAAACAACTGTCTCAGACATTAAGACTTTAAAAAAATTCTGCCACCTTACAACAACCTTCACATGGAAATTTTTGTTACTTTTATTTTTAAGTACTAATTATGTTGGTTAAATGTTTGCTTGTTTCACGATTTGACATTGTGCATGAAGCAGTGGTTTTTGTTTCGCGTCAAAATATTGTTTATATATTTGGTAGTGTTATTGAGAATTTTAAAAGTAACAAGAGACAAGGTATGTACAGAGGTGGCTATGAGTGTTGAGTATATAAAAACTAAACGAAAGGTTGCTAAGGGGAAAAATCAACTTCCGATAGTTCTTTGAACAGAAGAAGAGGTAATTAAAAGTGTTAAAAGAGTCATTGTATATAATTGTGTTGTCTTATCTTTATTTAGTGCTCGTGAATTAATAATTATCAACAAAGAAGCTTCAGAATCACAATTTTAATGAATTGAGATTCAAATATTGCATCAATTCTAGACCGCGATCCAGTAACGAGATTTCTCGTGTACGGACTGGAGGAAAGCTGGGGATTTAATTCCTTATAAATTCATTACATCCTCCAAAGTTTCAGATCTAATCATCCCGCAGTACAGAAAATAACAAAATTAAGATAAAAGGTCACGAACTCATCACCAAGCAGCAAACTTTAACATGCAACACACTCTAATTTTATTATACTGTGTATGTTATGAACTATTAATTTTGTTAAAGTACCTTATATACAAGGGGCGTCCAGAAAGTAGGTTCTGTTTCAATTTATCTCCGCTGCAGCGCTACGATCGCAGTTCCGCACATGCGCGGTAGACGCTCTGTATCAAGGAGAAGAAACGTGCGCCATTCTGAGATCGCTGTGAGCCACGTACGCTTTGTTGTGCTTGTTTACAATGCCGGTGTTGATTGAAAATCCCGCTGCTTGTAAAATTAGATCTGTGATTCGTTTTCTGAATACTAGGAAAGTGAAACCAATTGAAATTTATCGGCAAATTTGCGATGTTTACGGAAAAATGTGATGAGTGACACAATGGTGAGAAGATGGGTCCGACAGTTCAATGAAGGACGTAGTGAAGTGCACGATGAAGAACGAAGTGGGCATCCATCTTTGGTTACAGAAGAACTGGTTCACGCGATTGATGATAACATCCAGGAAAACAGCAAGTTTACAATTAGTACTCTCGCTATGGAATTTCCCCAAATCTGTGTAATCTGAATGGCGGGCTAAAGCAAAGGAACCTCCTCTTTATTTCGTTTAAGAAATAACCTACATTTCAGATAAATTAACACTGTTGCGTAATATATTTAATTCAAACAGTTACGAAAACATAAATTTGACAATTCTCTTCCAAGATATAAAGATATATCACCATGTTAAACAACGGACTAATTTTTACCGCACAACAGTCTATACCACAACAGCAGCCAATGAGAGGGGGATTAGGTACGTGACCGTTAAGAGATACGGGACAAGCTTATGTGAAACAAGGATTAATTGGCGTTATCTTTTATTTCCCTACTTTCCCTGATCCAATCAACCTAACATCTATGGCACTATCGCTGTCTCTGCCTCTCTTCCCTCCCAGACGGTTACATAAGGATTGAAGCAGTGCTCTCGTCGCCGTTCACCGTCCATTTAATTAAACTCTCGCGGTCTCCGGCGAGAAGGGCCAGCTCCTCTTATAGAGCCCGAACCTAAACCGAACATTATAGAGAGCGAAGTTGGTAGAAACGGGCAAAACGAATCCTCAAGAAGAGATAAACAGCACACAATGGCTTTGCCCTGCTGGGGCTAACGTTTTAGCAAATGACCTGCTGTTGGCGATCCTTTGTACATAAATAATAGAGCTATGATTTATACGTCTATTGCAAAATAACTTAATAGCTTCACAGCAAATCATATTCTTCATAAAACTATTGTTTTAAAGGCGAATCGATAGAAATTTATCATCAAAATTAATACATTGAAACACCGTGAATATGTGCAAAGGAAGCTGCTTTAAAAAAAAAATGTTACTGATTGAGGATTTCAAATAAACTACGTTTTCAAGAGCAACATACAGAAATAAAGAGAGCTGCCAACAAAAACAAAATGGAGAGTAAAATAAGAAGATGTAAATTAGCTAATTTCTTGACAAATGAAGTTTAAATTCAATGTTAAGGCTTGGGTTTAAATTGTTTGTAAATGAGAACGCATACACAGTAAATTATAGAACCCGGTCTTAAAGTCTGTCTTCGACACTGCTGAACTCTGATCTGCTACGTGTTTCCTGTACCATACAATGCTCAGTTCCAAACAGAGAAAATGAATTACATCTCGCATACCAAACAAATTAAATCACCTTATATTTTGGCCAAACGATTGGTGACCAAATACCAATTTAAGGAAGATTGATTCATGTCTGCAACCCTCACCACGCCAAATCATTCTGTTGTGTAATCCAAGCAGGTGAATGCTATACATCTGTGGAGTAATTCGTTGTGCCGCCACAGAAGCACCATCAAGTGTGTCACATAGTGGTACGCAGCTTGTATCATTCAAATGCAAATTACCAGCGTGTAGCCGCTTGTTAGCTTTCAATTGCAGTAAACGTATTAAGTGTTGCGTCCGCTTCCCTCTTTGCATACCAAAACAGAGCTATTGGGGCAAAAGCTGGAAGAATAAGCCTTCATTAGCGTCGCTATGAACAACTACTAGTTTATTGTCGTTATTAACTTCCAGCAGCAGTTGTTTTATTATCTTCTTCTTTTAGAAATTTTAACGTCCGGTGTTATTATCAAATTAAAAATTCATGATCGGCCATTTTAGAAACTTCCTTTGTTATGTCGGGGATCACTGTTCGTTTCAAATACAATACATACCCTGGGATATGCAAGACCTCTTAAAAAGGGGTTATTTTAGGTTATATAAAACAGGAAAAAAAATATAGTCTAACTTGAAAAGAATCGATAAATCAGCAGTAGCCACTCATATTCCATAAGAATAGAAAAATGTTTACTATATAAGTGTTACACACTAAAAGAAGAGGAGGGTATTACGGAATAGTCAAGAAATATGGAATACCAAGATTTCGGCACTATTAGGTGCTGTTATCATGTGGGAGTACCTTAAAGTAGTCAAGAAAGACTCCCATAATGCACTGCAGTGAAAGTTGATAGCTTGTAGTCATTTCACTCGCTACAGAATGGAGTGTGTTTTGTGATATTCACGGAATACCAGGTGTTTTAATACCCCACGTAAAATAATAAAAGTATAAAGTATAACCGTACAAAATATACTGAATAGAAATAGATAAAAATGAGTTTTGAGTATAATATTAAACAATTATTATTAATTATATAGATAGAAATGTCGTCTAATTTAAATCCAAAGTATATTTTAAAAATATTAAATTCATTGAAGTGCAAACAAAACCTATTTTGCTGTTATTCTAGAGTTGACCTTCTCTAACCATTCTTTTACAAATGGTTATTATAAAAGTTGTTTTCAATCTGGTTCATCTTAAAATAAGGTTTCAGCAGATTTATTTATTACGTATATTGTTGAATCTCAAGGTACTAAGTAGGGTTAACTAATAGTAAAATTTATTGTTAAGTGAAGGCTTCCCTTTGTAACCACTAGAAAGGAAGAACTGAGGCCTGGTACGATTTTACTATTAAATATTTGACAGTTCTAATAATGGTAAACAGAAACACCTAGTTAATGCATAAAATAATATTTCCCATAAAATGGTGACTTAAAGAGATCTTTGATTAATTTTCTTTAGTAGGTAAGTTGTCTCTCTCTTTTGGTTTGCATGTTGCACATAATTCAATCAGAATGAAGAGTTCTTCAAATAGTTAATGCTGAAAACAATATTTCCCATAAAATGGTGACTTAAAGAGATCAATGTATATTTTTGTTTAGTAGGTAAGTTGTCTCTCTTAATGCTGAAAAGAATATTTCCCATAAAATGGCGACTTAAAGAGATCCATTTATATTTTTGTTTAGTAGGTAAGTTGTCTCTGTTAATGCTGAAAAGAACATTTCCCATAAAATGGCGACTTAAAGAGATCCATGTATATTTTTGTTTAGTAGGTAAGTTGTCTCTCTTAATGCTGAAAATAACATTTCCCATAAAATGGTGACTTAAAGAAATCTATGTATATTTTTGTTATGTAGGTAAGTAAGTTGTCTCTCTCTTTTGTTTGCATGTTGCACAAAGTTCAATCAGAATGAAGAGTACTTCAAAGCCTATTTGCAGATACTTCAAAATACACTTACATTTTATTAGCCATGTAACTATCTCTGCAAGTATTTTGTATTACAGTCAAAATCATGAAAGCTAGTTTTTTTATACAAAATTAAAAATTGACACAAGTTTTCCATGTAGAGGCCAATTTGGACGTTATTTTCTTCAAAACGTCTTTGGCATTCTTAATGCAACAAGGATATCTTTATTTTGTTTATCTTATATTAAAATTTCTACTTTTAGCTCTAGATATCTAAAAGTACTTCTACACGCATTTAAAACTAATAGGAAGTTCGGGCTGTTCAATAAAGAATGATTACAATTTATTTTTCACATCGTACCTTAACTCATCCTCATAATTTTGATGGTCCGTCTCAAAATAGTCTCCCCTGAATGCGATGCACTTTTCCCAGCGTTTCTACCAGTCTTCAAGGACATTCTGGAAACTATTTTGAGAGATCCTTCAAAATCGCCTCCGCAGCCTTCACCACTTTTCTGATGATGGATAATGCTTCCCACGAAGGCATTTCTTCAACTAAGGGAATAGAAAAAGGTCACATGGGGCTAAATCCGGACTATAGGGAGGGTGAGGGATGCACTTCACGTTGAGTTTTGCAAGATATTCAGCAACAACATTGGCAATATGCGGCCATGCATTGTCGTGGTGTATCATCCAGACTGCTTTACGGAAATGTGGTCTTTTGCGCGTGATATGGACTTGCAATGTTTTCAGGACATCCCTGTAGTATTGTCCAGTTACTGATTTGTGTGCAAGTACAACATGCTGATAAATCATTCCATGAATATCAAAGAATGAGATGATCATAACTTTCCCAGCAGAAGCAACAACTTTTGCTTTTTTCGGGATTATTGATGAATGAGATTTCCACACTGAGCTTTGCTGTTTGCTCTCAGGATCAAAATGATGTAGCCAAGTTTCATCAGCAGTGATTACGTTGGAAAGGAACTCCGGATCTTCCTCTAACATTAACTTTAACTGCATGCAGACCTGCATGCGAATGTCCTTTTGTTCGGGAATCAACAGTCTTGGAACCCATCGCGCACAAACACGTCCCATGTGTAATGTTTCTGTCACCAACGTGTGGGTGGCACCCAATGAAATGTTCAGTATTTCAGAAATTGATCTTAAGGTAATTCGTCGATCCTCTCTCACAATGGCAGCAGCAGTATTGATGTTTTCTTCCGTAAGAGCAGTAAGTGGAGCACCGGATTCACCTTCCTTTGAAATTGATTGTCTCCCCTCTTTAAACATTTTAAATTACCTTCGAGCTATGCTGTAAGGAAGAACAGACTCTCTATAGGCCTCCTGTAACATTGTATAGGCCTCAACTGAAGATTCGTTGAGACGAAAGCGGAATCTCAAAGCCGCATATTGTTCCTCGCATGTTACCTCCATTACAGCGGTAGGCGATACTGAACATGTGTGAATTTGTCTGGTTGTCACAGGTGGGAACCAGGATTACCAACAGTAAAACTACTACGGCGTGTTTGTTTCACATTAAGCTAACAGAATATATAAAGTTTGAATTTTAATACGAAAAATTATGACCGTAACAAAATTATTTAAATTCTTTATTGAACAGTCCTCTCGTTTATAAGTACAAGCGCCACAAGAGAGGTAGAAAGATGATTGTGAATGTATGATACAAAATTGCTTTTTAAAATCACCATCTGTATGCGTAATTCATGATAAAATTTAAAGAGGAAAATGTAGGACTTAACAGTAGGCGTTGCATTAAAATGTATGATATCCTGTATGTTTTAGAAAATATAAACTCGTTGTGTAGATCGGCATTATGTTGTTCCTTCCTTTTCTATTGTCTTCAGAATATTGTTCCCTATTGTTGAATCTAAGAATGCTCAATGCTTGTCGTAATCCCTTCTTGCTCCTAACAATGTAAGAATACATGAATGAAATAAAACTCAGGCCTTTTTTTTTCACTCCAGCGTATAACAGAGAGCAATTTAAAATACAATTGTCGTTCGGTAGTCATGTCCTTTTGTGTCCATGAATTGTTTAGCAAGGCTCTCTAGCTTTCTGCACATACAGAACAAGCGTATTATACGGGATTGTTGTAGCACTTCTTTTGTTTTTGCTCTTCTTTCCTCTCGAAACCCGCTTTTCCCTTCCTAAAAAGGCAAGCATCAACGTCGATGCACCTGATTCAATATCTGCAGTATGCGATGTCGGCATTCTTTTCCTAAATCTGTTCTTGCTAAATTACACCAAAAAGAAACTCGGGAGCTAAGACACGCAGGATGTGATATTATATTGCTTTACAGTTGAATGCATTTTGAAAATGTGAAAAACATATTACCTTCGAAGGCTGCATTTGTAAACGTCACAGATATCTGACACAAGAAAACTAATTTCTGCTTCCTGCTGAACTTTATAAATCAGTCAGGAGTATGTCCTAGCAGGATTCTCTTAGTTTCTCAGGAAAGTTGAAGGGCTCAATAATTAAAGTCGCTGTTTCTGTTTCTAATTATTAATTGTTCCTTTCCGGACTGAAGAAAATATAATGAAAATAAACGGCTATTTAAGTGCCTAAAGCGAAATACATTTATTTAAATGTATTAAGAGGTTGTTGACTGGGAAAGATTTTTATCAAGAAGCTCCTTAATCTTGGAACAAGTTATATCTTGATTGTAACACAGTGGCAACAATCTCTCTGCCTTGTCAAAAGCGCCCACATTGGTTCTACTTTGTCTCAGCAAAGCAATAAATATTATTTTGTTGTAGAGTTGTTCGAGTGCGTTGTTCGATTAATAAAAATATCTATTTCCTCAAGTAAAGTTATTAAATTAAGTGAATAGCCGCATTTGGAATAAATCTGTTGTGCTCAATTAAAGCAGGAAAGGGGAGGTTGAAATCACCTCTTTCCACCCGCTGCGATAGAATCGTGTGTTTACCTGTGGTTACTGAGTTCCAGTTGCGGAACATCGCTATCATTCTGACGTATAGGAAATCAGTACTCCTTACTAGCTAACTAATGTGTCTTAGGATGACTTCTCTGGCACAAGTTATGTTTTACAAGGTCTGCAATATATGGTGCAAAAGACAAAGTGCACAGTCTCAAAATATTTATACTTATCAGGTGCTTTCATTTCTTCCAGTTTTAGTGATCTGGCTCCATCTGGAACAAAGCTAGGCTAAACTTTAGTAGCAACGCCACTCACTGCTACCTCTGTCTCACGCTGCCTTGGTCAGTGGTGTGGGGAAAACAACCTGTGCAGGGGAAGGAAGCGTGTGCTGTACAATTGAGCACGCCTGGGATAAATATGTAATGGGCCTCATTATGAAGGGATTATTTCATCTGATAATGCAAATGACTGATAGTTAAGATTGCAGACCTTTTACATTGGCATAAAATATAGTCTATTTTAGAATTAGATTGAAATCACAATAAAGCTGTTCACAGCAGTAAAGCAAAACCAGCTTCTACCACGCGATTGATTGTCTCCACTTGGGTAACATTCTGTTGTCTCTGATTGGTTAAGTTAGATTGCGAATACACTGTTTCAGAAATACGCAGAGAAACTAATCACAAGGTGTCAAATACAAGACATAATACAAAAAGAGTTCTCTTTCTTCACCTAGTAACAGGCTGCTGGAACTACATTTCTTCTAGATCCATATCGTACAAATGGGACCACAAAAACTCTATCATGTTACGGTAGACGTCACATGACTTGTTTTAATCGATCTCTGAAATGTTGACAGATTAACTCTTCTTTCATATCTAAAGACTTGAACTGTCATTGAATAATACTCTCTATTCTTGTAACCTGTCTTCATAGTAACAATGTGTAGGCCCTTTATGTAGTATTTCATGATTTTAACCATTACCTTTTCATAAAGTTATGAACCAGAATTTTTCTCAAAGCGATAATCAATCAGAAGAGAAACTAATGGAGAAGATTTATTCCAACTGTAGTATATGTTACATTATACTATAATAAAATATCTGATTGGATAATTTCCCATAAGATTCGCATGTATTTTTCTATTTATTTGACCTTAGAACATGAATTCACAGTGAAATCTCTATAACAAAGTATTGTGTGGAATGCATAACTATCTAAGTAGGTACCAGAGAAAGTATAAATTCAATTTTTAAATAAATCTTAAATCTTGGAAAAATAAGTGTATTCTTAATGAAGTACACTTTAACAAGGAGTTTACACTATAATCGTAAAACGTATTTTTATAAAAGCTTCTCTCATTGTGCGTGCGTCC
>CM060949.1:67598066-67605335 GCA_030765055.1 Mantis religiosa
GTGATGTTTTGTCTTCCTAGAACCAAAAATAGAAAACAAGATCAAGATAGAATAAAAGAACTGCACTTAATAACTTTCTATACGTTTTTATTTTAATCCGGATGCATTTCACTTGTCATTATTCGTCTCTTTTTTTCTTATTTTTTTTTTTTTCTTTTTCCTCTTCCCTTATTTTACTATTACCGATTATTTTCAATTAATTTTAAAAGACACAAGAAGTTCCCTAATATTGTAATTTTAAACGGTAGTTTTTACTTCTTTTAGTTTCAGAAAACACTGTAAGGAGATGCCAAACACATATGGCGCATGCGGCATTTGTCTAATAATAATGAAATGGCACTTGTGTAGTTATAATAAAACCATAAAACTTAAAATAAAATAATATACCTCCCTCCTCCTTCCCTCTCTCACACACACACGCACACGCATACACAGGCACTCAATCGCCATCAGCAAACGGTTAAAAAGTGACTCTTAAGGTGGAAAGAAGTATACCTTTACAATAATCAGACATATTAACCACTATACCACTGAAGATCATTGGGCTGTTATCTATTACCGGCACACCATAAAAAAATTACAATCCTGTACTATAGCCCAAAATTGGTATTATAAATGTATTCCCCCTCAATTGATATTTGATAAAACGAAATATTTAGCTCCTTCTGCTGATTGTCAATGTGAAGTCAATTACTTTTTAATGGCATTCGTAATAGGGTAGATATCAAAAACAATCTACAGTTGACAGTCTACTTTTGAACTTGCGCAGTGTCCTGTAACAGGCAGCTTTAAATTTAAAAAAAAAAAAAAACATAATTTTTTTCTTAACTAATAAATTAAAGCGAACCATAATTTTTTTTCTTAACTATCACCTGCTCTAATATTATAACGAGTGAAAATTTGTACGTATATGTGTGTATGAATGTAATTAGTTTCCTAATTACTCCATCATTTAAAACCCCCATACCTTGTGACGGTTATGGACTATAAATGCCTAATTCCAATTCATAAACTATTTAAAAAATAAGAAAGAGGTTATAGAGCCTTAATTTACAAAGAAATATTCGATTAATTCAACGGAAGCCGATTATATTTTATTCAAAGCAATGTATATGGAAGACAGTGTTTCCCCCCCTCCATTTATACCCCGGCTTTAACTGCAATGCTCATATTGGCGGCCGTTCTTCTTTGGAACATATCGAAGGTATTAACTCGTAATCGTTGGGTTTTTAATCATTAGATTACGCACAGCCCGCCTCGGTAGCGTAGATGGTAGCATGTCTGCCTCACGTTCAAGAGGTCCCGAGTTCGAATCTCGGTCAGGGTGAGTTACCTAGATAGGGTTTTTACTGGGTTTTCCCTTACCCTTCAAGACGAATGTCGGGTAACTCTAAGCTCCATGGACCCTGGACTCATTTGAGCTTCATTTCACCCAATTCATTCACCGTCCGATATAACTTAACGTTGGGGCGGACGTAAATTACAAAAAAAAAAAAAAAAAAAAAAAAAAAAAAAAAAAAAAAAGATCACGCGCACATTCGTACTCTCCTCTCCGTAGGGGAGGGGATCCGTCCCCTTCAGCTGCCGAGGTGTGGGCGCTGCGGACCCTTAGCACTTGTGGTACCTCTGACGTTACTAGAGGAACCTCGGGCCGAACATTTGAGCCCCTCCCTGAATGGGAGCTGTTCAGATTGGGTTGGACTCGAGGGGCTAGTGTGTTCTCGACACCCACGGGGAATTGGGTACCTCCGACCAGGCTACGGCCGCCCGGAGCTGGTAGAGGGTTGCCTCATAAGTTCCGGGTACTAGCTTGCAGAGCTAAGAAGGTGTGCTAGATCACCAGGCGGCCCCGCCAAGGTTTTCGGTAGTCTTCCCTGCGGAGTTGACGCTCGTAAGTGGCGTATCCACTTCCATCCCATCTTGACGTTGTGCTCAGCGGGGCGGAGGGGGGGCTGCATTTTAAGAAATCAGGTATTGCCTTATGGAAATCGCCCCGGAGTATCCATCGCTCCCAGGGAGCACGGCAGGCAGGGTCAACACTGATTGAGCTACGGGGCCAGCCAAGAAGACAGTGTTGTTATACTTAAGAAAACAAGATGTGATGTGGCACTCACATGATTTTCTCTACATTTATACAAACTATTGTTATAAATGCTCATTTTTCTATCTACGAGTACTTCATGTTAATGCAGGTAAACACTTGCAGATATTATCTATGTGATTGATAATGCTTTTGTAGATGTAAGGGGAATGTGGGAATATAGTAGCCTTTACATAAGTAATAGCCAAACCTTTTAAAACTTGTCACTATGTGAGGGTTTTGCGTAGCCAAGAGCTAAAAAATGACTTCCTACTTGAGAAATGTGTTGGAAAATTGAGACAAATAACAAGTAAAATGTCGTAAATGGTTCATACCATATAAAATGCATTTCACATAAATTGTGTACTTCAACAAGCTTCATATTTTTTTTGTATTGTAAGACCTTGTTTCTTAGGGTTACCAGTTATGTGAAAGTATTCTATGATGAAGAGGACTTCTGAGGACAAATCCATAAAATTCAAGGTATACATTTCATTTATCATGAAATTATCGTAACATGTGGTATTTTAGTATGAATTGTTTCATGCATTTTAGAAAAAATGTTGCATATAAAGAGCTGTCTGGAGTGGGCAGATTTTCCTGAACACCTTGATGTCGCACCCTGTAAAGACGGAACATTTAAACACAAGTTTGCCTTTAACCACATTCCGTTTTTTATTTATGCAGTTCACAGTCAAAAGGACACACACACACGCACACACAAACACACACAGGACCATTTTATTTTTACTTATTTATTGTTTAGAATTAGTATGCCCCAAAATGTGCATTTCCTATTAAGAAGCAATATTACATTTTTTGATTAAATGTAATACTCCACTATTTACAACATGTAATAAGAACAGCAGAAAGCGACAATAGATGTATTTATAAGGATACGAATCGAATTTTATATTTATCTAATTACTATCTGAACCAGTGAGCTTTTACCGCCAATAAAAGTTGTCTGAACTTATCTATATAAATAAAACAAATTCGGATTAGTTATTTATTTATTCTGCAATTGGGGGTGAAGTTTAAATACAACACAGTTACAATTAGGTTAGTCCATTTAAATTTTTACTGATAAACATTTTTTTTTGTAGTG
This sequence comes from Mantis religiosa, assembly GCA_030765055.1. Lineage (NCBI taxonomy): Eukaryota > Metazoa > Arthropoda > Insecta > Mantodea > Mantidae > Mantis > Mantis religiosa. The sequence goes on from CM060949.1 coordinate 67,601,255, forward strand.
TGTAAACATTTAAAGATGGTGGTTTTCCGACGCGCGAACACGTGACGTATGTTACTGTCCATGAGAGAAACAGGAAAACTATAATTTGACTCCGCAAACTTCCAAAGACTGCCCTTGAGATTTATTTATGGTCATCGCAAAGACCAAACGCCTTTGGCCAAATTATAAACGTTTAAAAACAAAAGGTAAATCCGTTGGAATCATCGGAATACGTGGGATCAAGATATCATCTCCTTAGTACTTTTCCCTTGATGAGCGTTGCCTCGATGACGTTATTCATTAGCTTTTTCACAGTTAGTCTCGTTCCATTGCACAGTCGTGGTTTGTTTATTTTACCCAGCATGGTCACAATTGATCCCACTTTTAATTTTAAATTGTGAGGTGGAAGTCCAGGCAATTTTAATAAATTTTAAAACTCTGTGGGATAGTTGACTACGTCATCCTGGTTTATAACTGTGTCAACTGATTTGTATGAAAACTACTCCCCAGAAAGAAACATACACTCTAAAACGCAACTCTGATATACGAACACGACTACTAGCATTAGCTGCGTTTCGCTGCTCATCAGTGCGGTTAGCACGTGGCGTGGCTCGTCGCAAATTTGACTGACTTCTAGGACCTAAGTCTTTTCCTTGGCGTAGTAAAAAATTTCCGCGAACTTCACAAAGTCATAAAGGAATTCAATTAATTTTGTGTCAATTCAACTGACATTCACAAATTCACAAACACAATTAGAAAGAAGGTATTCAAGGATTCACCAATATTTGAGAACTGTCAAATTAATAAAAATTAATAGTGTGTCTAATATTGTGTCTAATCTTCGAAAGGTATATTATCATGCTACATAAAATATTTTAGTTTTCATAGCAAACGATAAACGTTATCTAATAAAATATGGTTAGTGAATTAACTTTGAGAATTTGGTAAGGAGTGCAATAACTTTCTACTTTGTAATGCTTTTGTATGTCGTAAACAGAAGAAGATGAATGTGTTCCGCAAAAATTTGCATGTGTACTTATATATTTAGTTAATAACCCGGTCCATTATCACTTCAGATCTTTTTTATATTTTTAACCTACCTTGGACTTAAACAAATATTTCAAAACCAAAATTAGGCAAATCGGTTCAGCCGTTGTCGAACTTTAAGTGCTTAGACCGCTTGGCTCTTACCTTGGCGGCACGGGTTTCGATCCTAAGCGGCCGCAACATAGTCGTGGACAACATGGCGCTGCGGTGGGTTTCGTCCGGGTCCTTCGGTTTCCCCCACCCTCATTTCAAAAATTGCCCCATCATTCATTCATCCCAGGCGTTGGGCTGACCCCCAAACTCTGATCTCATCTATCAGGTCAATATGCTTAGGCCCTCTCGCTTTGAGGGAACCCAAGCGAGTCCTAGCACCAACACTGGTGAGAAATGGATATATATGGTATATACCATGTATTAAATACTTGCATACAGATGTGTATGTTATAAAACAATATAAAAACCTCTGGATATGTCATATTCTAATTCTACAAATACATGCAGTGAACTTTCTGGTTGCCAAAATCTTTTAATACCCTTCAGACAAGAAAGGTCTGCTTTATTCCCTGTAGTCAAGTTGGTTAGAAGTGCATACCGATTATTTTTCTCGATGGTCGATTGTGCGCCCGTTCTAAAGAGGTTAACTCGAACGTACACTCTTGAACGTACACTAGTAAATAATCTTCATTTTCTCCAGCCTCACCAACTTCGAAGAATATGTAAATTGTTTCTGCATTATGTGAGAACTACTTAGTTTGTATGTTATTAAGCAACTATGAGACCGGAGTTAAGATACTAAGGTTTACAATTTCGTTATAGTAATCATCTAAATAATTACCGACGCATTTCGACCCGTGATTTTTTTTCACTGCAAAATTCATTATAAGCTCTTGATAATGTTTTTCAGCCGGTATTTGTTTATATGGCGTAAAGAGGTGAAATTCTGTTGCACTTAGCTCAGGTGATGAGTATTCCATAAGAATGAATTCTCTCTTCTCGGAATTCATGGAGGGAAAGAGTAATGATTAACAGTGTGATCTCGTTTCAGGTGGCTCATTTATCTATCTCACATAAATTATAGTCCTTCGTTCTACAAAAACCAAAATAGGTTCTAAGAATGCTAAATTTTACCATGATCAATTTAATGTAATAGCTAATGCTTCTCATCTGTTTCCCTCAGGTTCGCTACAACACCTCCGTGTTACTGATAACTCCCTCGAAGTCCCCTTTATAAATTCATTCCAATTGGTATCTCTGATATCTTACTCATAAACCGTCACCACGAATTCAGATCCTGACCCACCAAAATTTCTGTTTCAGGCACTTTTTCTATTTGCTCCCAGTTTCTGCTCATTGATCTCCCGACAGTTTTATTTTCTCGGATTCGCTCTTCAATAGTAGACATTTTGCGTTCAATTCTTAGATTATTATCTAATTATTTGTACTTGGCTGCCTTTCGTGCACATGAGTGATTTACTAAATCGAGGTTTTTCCCTAGTATTGTCTGGCTTCAGCAAGTTCGCCGAGTACGTGAATGGATTTATATTACCCTTCTCTGCGTGAAAAAAGAAACATTAGAGCCTTACGTGTAATAATTCTTGGACGTATCTTACTTTACTAAAAGCATTGACATTTGCTATCTGCCTTTAATACATTAACCATGCTTCGCACAGCTCTTAATTTAATATTTATTGCCTTTTTAATTAATAGCGTATTTCTTTCAATTTAATTTGAGTGTGTTATCATTAATGATAGTTTTGTCTTCTTTCTTCACTAATTATTTATTGGCGGATACTCTTATCTTTGTTGCTCTATGATATATTTTATATGTTGCTTAATATAATCTGCCAGTGCATATTTCAACCTCACCATGCAGCATTTCCAGAACTTTTTTTTTTTTTTTAATTTACGTCCTCCAACGTCCTCCTCGGGCGATGAATGAAGCGGGTGAAATAATGCTCAAATGAACCATAGGCCCATGGAGCTTAGAGTTACCCGACATTCGTCTTGAAGGATAAGGGAAAACTCCGGAAAAAACCTTATCCAGATAACTCACCCTGACCGAGTTTGAACTTGGGACCTCTTGAACGTGAGGCAGACACGCTACCATCTACGATACCGAGGCGGGCTTTCCAGAACTTTGTAGAACTATCGGGAGTTAAGGGAGTACGTCGTTCCCCAGATGTTTCGTATATTTTTGTGTGAAACTTTTCATCTATTACAAAGCGGTCTTATAATATGTATAAGTGGCGAAGGGTAATACTAAGCACAAAATGCATATATCATTATAATATAATGACACAAAACGGATGAAAATAAATAAAATTAATTTGTCATTCGAGTTAATTCAGAAGGTTGTTACACGGTTAGCTAGTATTCAATAGTTTAAAATCTACACAGCTAGTTTTAAATACGTTTGAAAGAGAACACATGAACAGCATATTTTTTCTCAGTTTAAATAATCGTCAAATGGCAGAGAGGTACCTAAAATTAGACCTGGAGTGTTTTCTTCCCAAATTTTCTCTCTAAATAATTATTTCATGCAATTCTAAAGTCATTGCTGTATGCAGTAAGAGCAGGCAATGAACAGCACTAAAAATATCAAAAGCGTAACTAAAAATACTCGGATTGCTTAAACCTCATATAATCTGATAAAAAGTGGAGATTTTCAGTAAAATCCTCCCAATAAACTATACTTTACATGAAAAAATATGTTATTTTTATTTTATTAAAAACTATGTAATTATGTTGTTTAAAATGCCCAATGTTCAAGATATTTGTGTGACCAATAAAAAGTATTAATAGAGTTAACCATAAATAGCTTGCGAATTCTCTTCATTCTGAATGAATGTTTTATAACTTTGTACCTATATGAGTAATTTGCAATGTGTAATATTTTCTCAGCTTTCCTTTTACATCATCAAATGAAAATACAAAATCAAATTTACAACTATACAATCCATACTGGAAAACGCCATATATTCCTAAGTCCTGAAAATCCAACCATGTTGCTTGCCATTGAATAACCCTTCGGTCTCCATGCACCTAACCCTAGGTT
>CM060949.1:67606335-67661335 GCA_030765055.1 Mantis religiosa
GAAGAAGAAGAAGAAGAAGAAGAAGAAGAAGAAGAAAATTGTTCAAAATGAATCCTTTTAACAGTGTACAAAGTACATATCTCAAAAGTGTTTTATCTTATGAGTATCTATTTGCTAGTTTGTTTCTGTTTTTAATTGTAGCGTTGCAGACTATGTGACTCTAATAGGTGATCTACGTTTGTTATCCGTCATAGCAAACACCCTTTAAACTTGATAAACCTATAAGAATCGAAATCTTGTAAGAATGTAAACAATTATGTTAATGCAAAATTAAAACATCTAACGACGTTGAAGACTTCAAAATGTCGAAAAATAAAAGAATAATTTGGGAAACAGGAACCTAGTTTCTTGCTGAGAAAGATTGTCTAAAATTGTGGAAGACTAAAACAACCACATGAATGTTTTTAAAAACTATTCTGGAAGAGATCACTATCGCTACTCAGAATTTCCACAGAATATCAAGTGTATTTAAGTGAGGAGGAAAATATAATACGAATGTTTGGTCTGTAGTAACTCAAATATATTTATAAAACATTGTTTCATTCGGCAACTCAGTGTAGGAGTTATTAAACCTTCCGGTCCAGAAATGTCCCAGGTCCCCAGACTTACGGAACCGTATTACTCAATATGGAAATTTGGAAAAAAAATATAGGTACTACCTCCCACCTAGCCAAGTGAAGATTTTATTTGATAGGCTTAGTGTTAGAAAGGAGCAGATCGAAAACTGTACATTTTTACCCTGGATCCATCGAGTCTTTAAGGTACTGAAAAAGTGTCCAAAATGGATTCTACGATGTCAGATGCACACTATATTGAGGGAAAGACTATTTCTTCTTAATTAGTTCAGCAATTTAATACTGAGGGGGAGCATATTTTCTTCTCCCCTTAGGTCGTTACAATGGATGCATCACAATTGGATGAATTGGAGACAAAGTGACAGCTAATGGAATCGCATCATCGTCATTCAACCAAAAAAAAGTAATTTAGACATATCCTTGAAAAACCATGGTCTTTTGAGATTTTGATGAAGTCATTCTTGTGAATTGATGCCAGGTCAGAACATAAACTCAGATGCTTACATCAATATTCTAAATTACTAAAAATAAATAAAAATACTTTGGCGACTTGGCCTTACATGGATCCATAAATCTTGTTTCTGTATGACAAGGCACCTGTCACACAAGTCGAGAACCGGAGAGCGAAACATCAAATTTGGTTGGACGGAGCGGTCATACAGTCCAGATATGGTACCTTCGGACTTCTACTTCTTTAGAGCTTTTGAAGATCCTCTGCCTGGACTAACTTTAAGGATGTTGACAGTGAAGTAGCAAAGAAGTGGTTACGCACACAGAATAAGAACTGTGTACCAACAAGGAATACAGAGAAAGGCCTTAAAAGTTGATGGCAGCATGAGGGGAAAAGGAGTGCACGAAAGAAATATTGGTTTGTAATGTTGCTAAATTTCAATTGTTTGATCTGAATATCAAGCGATAAACACAAACGTGTGGCATTATTTTTGAGTGACTTTTATATATAATAATTTCTTTAAAAATTAACTGATAGGATTACCACGTGTAACAAAAGCTAAAAATATTCTTAAAATATTGTGACAAACGAAACATCGAATTGGATATCGGTTATGTACAAAGCTAGAACGATAATTAAAAAGGCACAAAACTTCCAGTAAAGAATAGCTCGAATGGTATAGCTTTCCAAATGATATCAATGCTGGTTCGAATCCTGCATACTGGCTTTAACTTTGTATTGTTTTATTTATTTCTTTGAAATTGAAATTAGATACCTATTTCAGATAAAAGTTTGTATGAACACTATCATTACTTTAACTAGATTAAAATATAACGGAAGAAAGCAGTAAAATCAATATTTGTGGTGGTCTCTTATGTTAACTTGAGAAAATAATTAAAGTATATCCTGGCATGTTAATAAACAAATTAATTAATATTCAATCATACCTGTTATTTGGATGATAGCTTTACAATCTGGTAATCAAGGATCAACACTAAGTATTCCTTTATCGTGATGATAAACGTATGGGAAGATTTCTTATGTTGTCCACTTCGATGGTTTGGAGCGACAATCCTCATGAATTTTAACGAAAAGGCGCTTCTGCAGCTGACCATAATGCAACATCTCTGTATCTTCCCGCTTTCAAGTCCACGCAAACCTATTGTGCTTGTGCAACAATTCAGTAATAAACGCCGGTTATACACACGAAGGAATACATGTGATATAAGAAAAACAGTTGCAGAATAATGCATTTTTTGGGCAAAAGTGAGATTGTTTTCAAGCAAATCTAAAAGTTGCATAGGTGAAGTTTCTTTGGGAATAAATGATTCACCAGGGGTAACATTGAAAAAAATACTGTTGAAAACTTTATACTTACAGGCAAGTTTCTAAAGAAGTAAAATTCGCAACATTGTCAAAAGAATTCCTCACATAAACTCCTGTGGGAAAAAATGTAATTTCAACACAGCGTAATGAATTCTTATAAGATAAATCGAGCGAGATGCCGTCACAATAACAGGAGGCCTCAAGTTCGATCCTGATGGCCGCCCACTTTGAACATGGGTGTTTTCGTTGTTTTCCCTGATAAATGAGGTCGATGTTGGCATGACATATTCTACTACTGGCCTCCTCTCATTTTATCTTTCTCTTTCAGTTCAGGTTAACTCCCGACCTGAGTGACTATCGTTTCAGATAGATGGCCAAGAGGCTTGCGTGATGGAATATTTCGTTGCTCCGTTGGTGCTTCCGTTGCTGGGTCGAGCTTTACCAATTCCCGCTGGAGGGAAGCCTATTAGCCACCCGCCGGAGGCTTGGGAGGTCACCCAAGCGCGCTCCGGTGGGTGGTCAAGTCTTGAAACTTTTAGAACCCCTTCCATCAGGGAGTTGTTTGGACTGGGTTGGACTCGAGGGGGCAGTGTGTTCCCGACACTCACGGGGAATTGGGTACCTCCGGCCAGGCTACGGCCGCCCTGAGGGGGTGGAGGGTTGCCTAATAAGTCCCGGGTACTAGCCTGCAGAGCTAGATCACCAGGCGGCTCCACCGAGGTTTTCGGCAGTCTTCCCTGCGGGGTTGACGCGCGTAAGTGGCGTATCCACTTCCATCCCGTCTTGACGTTGTGTTCAGAAGGGGAGCTGGGCTTTTAGACACCAGGTATTGCCCTATGGAAAGAGCCCCGGAGTTTCCATCGCTCCCAGGTAGAAGGAGGCCCGGATCCCTGTTGCTACAGGTCCAGGACTATTCGGAGTAGAACCTCTGCACTTAAATTGTACCGATCGACTCTGCAGCCCATACTTTTCACCTCATTCGTTCTTCTCAGAGGTGCATGCACAAAAGATCCATCGAAATCAAGGTGATCCCCTCCTTGTCCTATCCTATAGGAAATTAAAATAATTTTTTTATATATTTTATTTATTAAAATTCCCAACCAAATAAGAATACCGTTAATTTTACAAAAACACACACACACACACACACACACGCGCACGCGCGCGTTTTCTAACTAGAATATTATGAGACTTGCTTAACCTTAAAATTCAAAATCTTTATTTGAAAGTGCTTACACAATGGAGTAGAAGAAAACTTGTGCATTTCCAAATAAGGTACCCTTATCCCCATTATGTGTAGCAGAAACAGGTACATCAGCTCCTGGGTGCTTACTGTTTCTATATTGCAAGTAACCAAACTCCAGGAAATGACTACTGGATCTGGAAAGAGGCCAAGATGATGAAGATAACATGCATAGTCATTTGCATTTAAAAAGAGCACAGTACATGCTTGTATGTACACGATATCATATAATAAAGATAACATCACTACTAGAAGAGAACATAGACAGTGATTTGTCTATTTGTTTGTTGCTCAGTGATGTTGCCCAGTTTGCCGTGAAGAATTTTGCAACATCTTAAACATGCTGTAGACTTTGTGAGTATAAAGATAGCCCTATACCTTATAGTAATCAACAGCTGTCGTATGAAAACATTTAGGACCTATATGAGTTTGTGCTCCAATTTCTTCCCAAAAATTTCCTTAAGTATCTTAATTTTACATCTTTAGGTTTATAACTAATTTTACTTCTTAAGGATAAGAGGAGGAAGTAATATATTTCACCAAAAAAATTCAACACAAAGATTTCACCGGAAGTATATGATTTGAGACACCCCGAAAAAATTACGAATGGTCTGTGTGCATTCTATGATGTATTTGTCTATGTGTACACATTAAACTGTCGGTATATCTGTGAACAGCGTGACTTCAAAAGCGAAAAATCGGTTAAATACGTCATATTCCGAAAATGCAACAAGAAGATTTTCAAGGCAGTTCATTCACTGTCTTTACATGGAAATACTTTCAAAAATTTTGATTTTATACATACTGTCTCATAAGTAAAGTAGCATTTTAAAGAAAAACAATTATTTTAATCGTGTACTGGCAAGTAATTAACTAATTTTCAAAGTACAGACCATTAGAGTCTATGGCATTTTAGCCATCGTTCAGTGAAATTTATTATCCCACGATGGTACCGCTCTCTGGTTTTGTATGCGAAGAATTTGGTGACACCCACGTGCACTGTTTCACTGTCAAAATTTCTTCCTCGTAGAAAATGGGCCATGGATCGAAAAATATGGTAATCTGATGTTGCCAGATCAGGGCTGTATGCTAGGTGTGGTAGCAGTTCGAGTCCTTCCAATACCTCAATTTTGCCCATGGTTGTTCGTGCACTATGGGGTGTTGCATTGTCCTGTTGCAATAGAACCCTATTTCGGTTAACTAATGCTGGGTATCTCTGTATCAAATTTCATGAACCCGTTCGAGTTGATGAGAATAAAAATCCGCAACAATCGCCCACCAGTTCGGAACAAACTCCCAGTGAATCACACTTTCAAAATTCCACCAGACACACAACATTACTTTCATATTTTTAACGATGTCTAACATGTTGGCGGGGATCAAACCACTGTTGCGACACACCAGGGCTTCGGTAATATACCCATGTTTCATTAGAAGTGACAATTCTACTGGCAACTATCATCCATGGCATTACGGATAAACTGACGACAGATATCAACGTTGAGCCTGTTGAGGTGTCAGTTCATGAGGTACGGATCTACAGCTTCTGCATGATTTTCAAAGTGTCTTAATTGGCGATGTATGGTATATTTTGATGCATTAAGTTCTTCCGAAAGCCTACGGTACCTTTTTGCGAATTTTCTCGCAAAACTTGACGTGTATCCTCAATATTCCATACTTTAGGTCTTCCAGAACGTGGTAAATCTTAAGTGTTTTCGTCTCCATTGTTGAAACGTTGGAGTCATCGTTGTGCCAAACGCTCATTAACGACACCTTTTCCTTCCACTTCACATATTCTTCTAGTTGCAAGGACTCTTAAGGTCAAACTTTGTTATCTCCATTTTATGATTGTTTATTAACAACTGAAGATTGATACATGCTCGCAATGTACGCAACTTAAGAAATCAGGTATTGCCCTATGGAAAGGGCCCCGGGGTATCCATCGCTCCCGGGTAGAAGGAGGCCCGGGTCCTTGGTCCTACGGATCCAGACTAATGGAAGTAGATCCTCTGACCTTAACTAAAAACACTAGTCATGGCATCCTGTAAAAAGCATTGCCAAACCAAGAAACCCAATAAATGTTCCAAAACTCGAAAATAAAAAAAGCGACGTTACTTTGAGACAACACAATACCAAGAGCTGCTCTAATGATTTTAATTTTAGTTCCATATGTTTAAAACATTTACACGACAATGGAAATGTATAGCTTGAGTTTTCTTGGAACAGTCTCTGAAATTCTATTCATTACGAATGACTATTGTATAACTGGTAAACCATAAGAGATAAGACTTAATCTCACAAAAAAGTTTGATCTTTTTATAATCTGTTAACTACGCTTAAGCTTACTCGTTTTTCCTATTCCATCATACAAGTTTTTTTTTTTTTTTATATCCGACCTTCAACTTTATGTCATATCGGACGATGAATGAAATGGGTGAAATAGTGCTCAAATGAGCCCGTTGTCCATGGAGCTTAGAGTTACCTGACATTCGCCTTTCAGGATAAGGGAAACCCCGGAAAAACCTTATCCAGGTAACTCACCCTGACCGAGATTCGAACTCGGGACCTCTTGAACGTCAGGCAGACACGCTACCAGCTACGCTACCGAGGCAGGCATTATACGAGCCTTTAGCATAATTCAATAAAGGTAAGTAAGTAAAAAGTTAAAATAGAAGGCTCTCTTACAAAGCAAATACCAATAAATAAAAGGAATTAGACAAGGGAATTCCTTCAGCCATCTACTTTTTACCATTTTAATGTAAAGTATAATTAAGGAGGTGAGAGGAATGCATGGATAAGCCTTAGATGCAGGGGAAATAAATCTATTTGCGTATGGAGATGATGGTTCTATAAGTAACACGGAGGACAATTTACGAAGATTGCTACCTGATTTCTTCTTGAGTTGTGAAAAGTATGGAATGAGTATTATTAATCCATTAAGAACAAAGGTTTTAACAATAAATAAATTGCCATTGAGATGCAAATTGCAATTAAAGTAATAGGTGTAAGATAGGTAGGGTAGATTTTGAAAGAGAAAGAGAGCAAGTTAATAAGGCTGCTGCAAGAAGAATAAATATCTGAGAATATCTGAGAATAGAAACAAAACTCGGGATCTATAAAACAGTTGTAAGACCAATAATGACGTACGCTGCAGAAACCAGACCCGAAACCAGAAAAACAAAACAAAATGCTCAATTTAACCTAAATGAATATATTACGAAAAATACAAGGAAGAACCAAACGGGATAAAGTACCTATGTAGCAAGCAATAAGAGACGCCTGTTAAGTACAGCCTGTAACAGAGTGGGTAGGCAGCTTAAATGAAAAGAAGAGAAAGAAAAAGCAGTAAAAGCATTTCTACAAACGTTCATTTCAAATAAGACGAAGCAAGTAGAAAAATAGATTTCTCTAAAAATAACTTTTGAAGTGTTGGTAGAGAAAGACACGAATGTAACATGAATTTTCTAACTAGCAATTATCACCATTATCACCATCATCATTATTAGAAGTTGCACCTATATATTAAGATTAATAAGAAGTTGGGATTACACAGTAACTGGAGCATGGTATTGCAAAAGTCATTGTAAGCCCTTTCTGTCTAACATGACCCTTGAATGAAGGGATGAAAGGAAATCCTGAAGGACAGCTGCTTCTCGACGACAAAGTGCACCAGCAATGACGGGGTCCCTAACGATTGCAGAATAACATTTTCTGACGCCAGCACGAGTTTAACTATACCATCTTCAAAACGGAGTTTCTCAGATGGAGCCTCAACGGGATGTGCTCCAACTGTCTAGCTACAATGTCTCAATATCCATCACCTTATCATACAACCATAAAGCATGCGTGAGGCAGCGTTGAGCCTCAAATGGCATATGCACGGTACGGAAGGATCGGCCAGGTGGAGAGATAAGACAGGCAATGACACTATTATCCGTGTAAACACTAATCTCTATTTCATATAACCTTGCCCCGCTGACATGTATCACTGCGCGTGCAACTACCTTCCCCTCATCCTAATTGGCTAGTGCTTTCGCACCATAGGACATAGGCGGTGCCTTCCCGTCACATTTAAAAATGCAGTAAACGTCATAATAATTGCCAGGAAGATAGATAAAATCATACAAATAAGAATATGAAGGCATGCAAAAATAATGAAGTTTATAATGAAACTGAGAAAGTTGAAACTGAATGAATGAGCAATGAAACTGAAACAAGTTTATAATGAAAGGCCTTCGGCCCTTTCCACTGGAATTTCTAAAACCAGCACACATACCTTGCAAAAATGCTTGTTTTTCAGTCTTAAAAGTCGTGTCACGCCATACTTGTGTGTCCTTCATTCACCCAAGTCTCGTCAAGGTAACAAGGTCAAGGATAAAAGTCATATAAACAAATATGTCATCACTACCGCTAAATCACGTGCTATAGTGCCATGTGCTTGAGAGCAAAGGAACCTCCTCTTTACTTCGTTTAAGAATTAACATGCATTTCAGATAAATCAACTCTGTTGCGTAATATATGTAATTAAAACATGTACGAAAATATAAATTTGACAGTTCTCTTCCAGCATATTAAGATATATCACCATGATAAATAACGAACTAATTTTTTCCGCACAACAGTCTAAACTACAATAGCAGTCAATGAGATGTGATAAGGTTACGTGACCGTTAAGAGATATGGGGCAAGCTTAGGTGAAACAAGGATTAGAAGTGCTATCGAATAACAATATTCTTGTATCACCCTATGAGAGTGGTTGGTATTCGCATATTTATTTTCACAAACATATATTGCTCCCGTGTTAAAACATGGCATGGTTCCACTTCTCAGCATCTCAAATGTTTTCCAGATAGCATTATTTTATTCCTGTCCCATTCATGCTGTCGTTCATGCTCCACTTTGCTGCGGCAATCTAACCTATCTACATGCATATCTGTATGTTTATACTAGTTTGTATCATATATGTGTAGGTATGAACTAGATTAAAGGGTCACTCGCAATAAGAGGTAAACGCAAATGCAACGTAAACGCAAAAGCTTGCGACCAGCTAATTTAATGAATGCCATCTAAGAGGGCTGTTCAATAAAGAATGATCATAATTTTTTTACGGTCATAATTTTTCGCACTAAAATTCAATCTTATTATATTCTGTTAGCTTAATGTGAAACAAACACGCCGTAGTAGTTTCATTGTTGTTTCTCCTGGTTCCCACCTGTGAGAACCAGGCAAATTCAGACATGTTCAGTATCGCCTACCGCTGCTATGGAGGTAACATGCAGTTAAATTTGATGTTAGAGGAAGATCCGGAGTTTCTTTCAAACGTAATCACTGCTGATGAAACTTGGCTACGTCATTTTGATTCTGAGAGCAAACAGCAAAGCTCAGTGTAGACATCTCCTTCATCACCAACCACCAAAAAAGCAAAAGTGGTTGCTTCTGCTGGGAAAGTTATGGTCATATCATTCTTTGATGTTCATGGAATGGCTTATCAGCATGTTGTACCTGCACACACATCAGTAACTGGACAATACTACAGGGATGTCCTGAAAACATTTAAAGTCCATATCAGGCGCAAAAGACCACATTTCCGTGAAGCAGTGTTTATGCTGCACCACGATAATGCGCGGCCACATATTGCCAATGTTGTTGCTGAATACCTTGCAAAACTCAACATGAAGTGCATCCTTTACCCTCCCTATAGTCCGAAATTAGCCCTATGTGACTTTTTTCTGTTCCCTAACTTGAAGAAACACCTTCGTGGGAGGCATTATCCATCATCAGAAGCAGTGATGAAGGCTGCGGAGGGGATTTTGAAGGATCTCTCAAAAATGGTTTCCAGGATGTGTTTGAAGACTGGCAGAAGCGCTGGGACAAGTGCATCGCATTCAGGGGAGACTATTTTGAGAAAGGTCATCAAAATTATGAGAATGAGTAAAGGTACATTGTCAAAATAAAAAAAGATCATTCTTTAATGTACAGCCCTCGTATAATGAAAATGCAAACGTTAACGCAAATTCATTTCGCAGATGCAAACTCTAATTCTTCCAAACTCCAAGCTTCTACATTTGCATTTATGTAGAACGAATTAATCACTAACCAGAAAGCAGTAGGAAACGGCTGTCTTTGACGAAAAGCGTATTGCAGTGTATCATCGTTATGCTTGTCTGTATGACAAACCGGATAAATCTTATAAAGACAGCTTAGAACTAGACCATCTATGTTGGATACGATATCAAATTGCGCAGGAGTCATTCTCATGTATCTTTGAATTTGCACTGGATCATCATCACTCATTCCACGAAGTAAATTATGAAAGTCTCCTTGATAAATTCTTCTTTAATTCAGGGGATGAATCCACCATTTTCTTTTCAAATTTAGTACACCTAATAAATTGACTACTGGTGTTTGAATATGCATGAATGCTACTTCGTGATTAGGAGCCACTTTAAGTCAACTAATTTCTGATTGGCTATAATTACGTTTTTCAATTATGAATGCTTTTCTACGTTTATGGTTACATCATACTTCCTTCGGTTAACGTTGCATTTTCATTGTGAATGGCCCTTAAACCACCCAAGGTTTGATGTATTAATGGCTGCAAACATTATTTATAATGGATGAATACAAGTTACAAAATATATACTAAAATAATAAATAATAGACTGAAAACTATTACAGAATGCCTTATAGGAGAAGAGCAGAGTGGATTCCGCAAAGTCCGATCCTGTATAGATAACGTATTTGTCCTTCTTGGAAAATGCTTTTCATAGAATAAATAGATAAAACTGTGGCAAATATTAGAAAGTAAGGGTTACCCACCATATATTATTAATACAATAAAAGGCATATGCACAAATACAACTATAAGAATTGATACTGGGAATATGTTAACAGAACAAATTTCTACCAATACTGGACTAAGACAAGGGTGTAGCTTATCACCTACGCATATATATATATATATATATATATATATATATATATGATATTCTAAATGAATGGAAGATTTTGGTTGACCCAGGAATCAAAATAAAATAAAATATTTATATTAATGACCTGCTGTTTGCGGATGAACAAATATTGATTCATCGGAATGAAAATCAACTGCAAAAATCAATGTATATTCTAAATAATATAGTACAAAAGTATAATTTTAAAATATCATAAGAAAAACCAAAAAGTATGGCTTTTAACGGAAATTATAAGATCAAAATGCATTTAGGAAATAAGATTTTAGAAAAAATACCGAATTTTAAATATTAGGATGTGACATAAGTTCTAGAAACAATACTGATATAGAACAAAACGTAAACAAATTTCGAGCAATATGTGGGACAATCCAAAGAACGTTTAAAAACAGAGTGAGAAAGCATACAAAAATGAAAATGTATAAGGTATTGGCTATTCCAACTTTACTATATGGAAGCGAAACCTGGGTGCCAACACAAAAGGATTTAAATAAAATAAAGACTGTAAAAATGAAATTTTTAAGAAGTGTTAAAGGTTGTACAATATTGGACAAAATAAGAAATGAGGATATTAGAAAGGAATTAGAAATCGAACCAATCCATGACAAAATATCAGAACGAAGGCAACAATGACATGGACATATAGGTATTAAGAATGGAGGATGGAAGATATCCAAATGCAGTATTAAACTATAATCCTAAAGGAAGAAGAGACAGAGGACGACCCAGGAAACGCTGGAGACATCTATGAAGCCGAAACGGGCGATATGCCCAAACCATGGAGTGAAGAAGAAGAAGAAGAAGAATAGAACCAGACTATAAAATTCAATGCCATAGCCTAGATTTGAACCACGGATCTCCCGCTCTCCGTCCGGTTGCTCTAAATCACTGAGCTACTATGGCCAACATGCCGATATGGCATTAAATTCTCCAACTGACACGTATGTTTCTTGGTAGACCACTAGGTGTTCTCATATACAATGAGACGCGCACCTTTTTTGTGGTGACTTAGTGTGCTGTAAGTACCTACTTATTTCCATTATTTATAATCTTGCTTAATTGCTGAAATGTACCATTTAAATTTTACCTGGTTCCTTACTTCCTTTTTATTTGTTAATAAGTAAGTTTTTACAATTTAGTTGATAATGCAGATGCATTGATGCAATATTTCTTTTAAGATCAATAAACATGGATATATTATTAATCGACTGCCAGCTCACTGTCAAGGATAATGCTGGTGACCTTGTTACTAAAGCAAATATTCAACAGCTGTTAATAATTTTATTTTCGCGTAAATACCATTACTATGATTCACTATTGAAAAACAAATAATATTTATTGCGCAAGCGTTAAGTTCAGTCAGCTTCGTCCTGTATATTCAGAATCTTCTTTGTTCAACGATGCACTTAATTATATCGCAATGCACTTTTTTGCATGCTTAAGCATGCATGTAGTAGCTAGAGTAGAAGGAAGCAGAAATATTTAAGTTGCTAAGTATACCAAATAAAGTACTCGTATATTTCGGCTTTTGTCCAATTTTTGAATTACCACTCACTCATCTTTACTGCCTCTTAAGAACGGCTTCTTTTAGGATTTACCTAACTCTGAACACTTTTTCGGGATACTCAGTGCAGTTGCTAGCACAAGACGTCTATAATCCCTCGCAGTAATAAACTAGCTCGACGAAGAGAGCTTTTTGTCGCATCAGAAATGCAAGAAGTTCGTTCATTGTTGACTTCAGAGAGCGCTCGGTTACAGACTTTGGAAGTTTCCACACAATTGCAGAACTTGAATGCAGTGAAATCTCCCTAATTCTATCAAGAATTCACTTGGAAATATTTTCATTAGTTTTATATTTTTAACAACTGATCCTCTTTTATTAAAATGTGTGAGAAACTTAAATAACCAGTACCTATACTGTATATCCTGTAAATTCCACAACCTGATGAAATCAAATTTGATATGGCGAATTTTGTTAACCGGGAAACTTAAAGGGAAAAATCTTAATAAAGGAAAATATATATACTTATCTAGCATTAAAATATACTTTTATGTGAAACTCGCTTCTGGTATTTACCGATTGCGAAATATTCAACTGAATATTGCATTGTTTAAGCAATGTATTTTGAAGTGCTAAACAAATGTTCTTTTTGTTTCCGTGAACTCATAAAAGCAGTTTAGTATTAATGCCAGCATGTGGCTGTGTAGAAATAACTACAGTTCGCCCGCTCGTTCTCCGGCTATGACATTTCTTGAGAGGGGGAAGCAGGCTGTTGCCAGTTCTTTAGCGGGAATTTCAAGCAGAGGAACAATGTGTATTTTAAATATTTCACGCATTTGCATATTTCATTAACCAGTAACCATATTATTATAAAAGCGATAATAATAGGACTTACGAACACTAAAAATCGGAATTCACGCACGCACAAAATAGCAAAGAAAGTTCACCAGCACAAGAAACTAAAGCCACGTGGTCCAAACAAAGTTAACTGTGCATCATGGTGTTGGATTCGGAAGCCACGCCTAGTAGCGACAATGTTGATTGGCGTTAGCAGACAGTTTTAACTTCCTGACCACAATATCGGATGTAAAGACTCCCAGTACTACCAACGAAGTAGTTAGAGCGTGTAAAAGGTGTGAACGAGTGGTGGTGTAATGAATATCTTGCATGATAATGAAATTGCAATTTCTTTTTCAATATTTTAACGTTAATATAGTTATATATTTTCATTCTAATTATAATTTTGAGGATATGTTTTTAATTGCTCATTACTGCCTGTTGGTACTATTAGCATTCCCCCTCTGTCTCCTGCAATCGCAAAATGTCAGAGCCGGAGATCTAACGGCCGTATGTAGTACTGTAGGGACGTGATAGAGGGTCGGAAAAATAAAAGCAAATATTTGACATGTGGTCTACTTTTCTAAGCTGCTTTACTTTCTGAGCATCACGTCTTTTTGGTGTGCAACTAAAAAGTACGTACATATAGTGTTACTCTCCATTAGTCATTCAAAGCCACGATTACTATAGGAAAATAAACAACTTCAGATACACAAGTCATTAGCTGCAACTTGAATTGATAATGCTGCGATTACATTAAAATTACTTGGGAAAATTAAGAGTTCCAAACACGAAATGACAGAAATACATCTTATATATGGACGATCTAAGTGCAGCTCAAACAAAACTAGGCGTTTGTATTTTGAACGATTTCCAATAGACATTTACCTAATATAAGACTCTCAAAGAATACCTACATGGGGACATTATGGAGGCTTGCTCTTTTAAAAGTCATGTTTCTGATAATGGAAGACCTAGAAGTACAGGAACCCATAGCATAGGATAATAATAGGGTTCTAAGGTTGTAGTAAAGCTGTTCCACCATCCAGAACAGTATCTTATATCTGTTTACAATGAGCTTCTTTGCATGATTATCACTCTCTCTCTCTCTCTCTCTCTCTCTCTCTCTCTCTCTCTCTCTCTCTCTCTCTCTCTCTCTCTCTCTCTCTCTCTCTCTCTCTCTCTCTCTCTCTCTCTCTCTCTCTCTCTCTCTCTCTGCTATAGATAAGCTTCACTGATGAACGCTCACTTTCTTCTCGGGCAGCCAGCCAGTTGAAAATATGATTAGATCAGTTCAAGCAACAGTTACTGGGAGCGGAGAATTAAGGAGGCTTTGGCGATTTCCTCTGAAAGGAGCACATTTCAGTTCAGCTCCTCTTGGAAACCAGCCTTAAAAATGGAAATCCGTCGAATTAAGAAACAAAGATCAATACAGCTTGATAATCAAGTTAAGTAGTTACGTTTCTTTGACACAATTTTCTATACTCACGCCATCTCTTGACCTGGCATTTAATTTACTGAAAACAGTATTTTGTTCAGTAATGGGACATTTGATAGTGTTTTGTCTTTGTGTATAGTTGTGTTATATCCAGTATTTCATTTGAGATTATAACATTTTATAAATATCCTGATGATGGGAGAGATGTACACTCCCGAAACGTTGATATCTAATCATCTTTTCACCTGGCTGGCTGCCTGAGAAGAAAGTGAGCGTATTCGTCGCCAGGAAAGCTTCAGCTCTTATTATTCATTGACAAAGTTTACAAGAAAAGGAGTGTTGAACTGTCAGTGATGAAAATAACAAATACGTTTTGAAAGCAAGGCATCAACAACGTTAAGCATTATCGTTTGGACTCAAATTATAGTTTGTAACATTATATTGCGCCGTTTTAATAAATATTTAAATGTTTTAGGAACAAGCTGCACCGAGCTTGATAGACCGCATATGGTTCATACATGGTGGGTCACCACTCGTTTTATTCTTGCCACTTAAATAGTTCTAAATCAACAATTCCCACACAATGCATTGATAGTGAGGGATCGATATCATGACTGTGTTGTTCCGATCTGAATCTATAAGGGGCGTTCAAAAAAAAAAACGAGCCGGATTCTCGTATGCGCAAACCACTGACAGGATGGTAATATCGCGGTGTGTGTAACGAAGTGTTGTTCAACCAGAGCGTGGAAGTTCACAGCCGGTCACTAGAGGGCACGCGTGACTATATAAAGCTAGTAGCAGCATGGAGCTCAGCCGTCACACTGACAACATGGGAGCGAAGAAAAAGAAGCACCGAACGCCGACAGCAGCATCGCCTGACAGAGCTGGAGAAAACGCCGACATAGTTCCTCCCATGGAACCTGTGGGAGAACAGCCTGCACCGCCATCACCGAGCTCGCCCGAGCGCAGCACAGCCGCAACAATTGCTCTCCCGCCGCAGCAGCCAGCAGAAGAAGAAGCAGCCACACCGCCGGCTGAACCCGCGCCGCCGCCGCCGCTCTGCTCGACATCTCCGCCGACCTTCAGTGCAGTGGCACGGGGAGTGCACAGGCAACTGCCTGAGGCACTCATCCTCAGCACCGCCCGACTCCGCTGGCCTTCCCTGGTGAAGGCATCCCGCATCACCACTCACAAGGGACCTTCACCCCTTGTGAGACTGGAATTCTTCACCGAAGCGGACTACAATGCTGCGCTGAGAGACGGGCTCCCTGCCTTCGGGCAGGTGCTCCCAATTGAAGCCAGCTTGGGGGGCCGCACCACTCCATGCCGCCGCTGCTGCCAATACGGACACACCACCGTCACCTGCAGTGAGGAGCCTCGTTGCCACTACTGTGGAGCAACGTGCCTCACCGCAGACTGCAAGGGACTCGATCTGTCGCGCCGTCCCCTCTACTGTGCCACCTGCAACACCGCAGGCCACTTCACGGGACAAGCTTCGTGCCCCCTAAATCCCAAGCAACTACGCCGAACCTCTAACCGCCAACACCAGCCTCACCTTCATACTCCACTGCCTCCACAACACCAGCCTCACACTCCTACCTCACGCCACTTCCCGCAGCAGCCACAACGCCGCACATACGCGCAAACCACTCAGCACCAGGGGACGCAGACCAGCGCCGAACACCGACAACTTCTGGACACCTTCACCGCCACACTTGTAGACCTGCAGGCATCCATTGAGAAGCTGACGGCGCGGGTAGCTACATGGGAGGAAGCCCTGCATCAGACATTGGATGATGTCAGAGAAGCCGCCCAAGCCCCGCACAGCGCTAATCAGGAAGACGCCAGCGCCACCTCCGAGGCCTTAAACTACTGCAAGGCTAAGCTCGAGAAGATCGTCGGCTATATCAACGACACCCGAACGCCAAGCAGGAAGCTTGAGGAAGCCCTCCGCACACACCAGGGCTACATCACGCAGTCCATTGATGACCTCCGGAGAACCCTCGCTCGAGACAACGGAGCACCGCCTCCACACGCCCAGCCTCGCAGAGACTCTCGCGCCTATTGGTCGCCGCCGCCACAGGACCTGCCTCGCCGCAACCCTCCACGGAACCGAGCCCTTGAAGGCATCGGTTGTAGCCCCGATATCTGCGGCCCGGGCGGCTGCTCATTTTGCCAAAATTAAAATTCAGTAGTCACCACAGTTTACAGGTCGCAGTCAGGGTCCCCTGGATCATGGCTGCTACCTGATCACCACAAGCGGGTTTTTCCGCACAGATAGTATCTACCCACGAACAGCCGGGTTGCTTAGGCGGTACCGGCCACCAAATTCGCCTCAACAGTCCCAAATAAATTAGCACCACAGGCCCCAATAAATAGAATCACCTCAGAACAACATCTCTCCCATGCCCCATCCTTCTTCCTACCCAAATACCCAATCTACCCTGTTGTTGGTTTTTCCTATACCTTTATTCCCGTTTTCCCAAAAAAAATAAAAAGCATCAATCGTCCAACGCTGCCAGTCGCATTGCAAACAGTGAAATGGAGGCGTCAATAGAAGAGCAAAGAGATGTTCGTTTTCTGACAGTGGAAGAGTAGGGGGGACGGACATTCATCGACAAATGTCTCAAGTGTACGGCAAATACAGCGTGTCTCTTGCAAGGATCAAGGCCTGACACAAACACTTCAGGGGAGGACGGGTGTTGTTAACCGATGATGCACGGTCTGGAGCACCACACTGCATTACCGATGACATCGTCCAGCTGGTTGATGCACTCATTACTCAGGAGCGCATAGTGACAGTGAAAGCCATAGCCGCCGAGGTCGGATTGAGCATTGGAAGTGTTCACACCATCATGAAGGAACTGCGCAAACTGTGTGTCCAATGGGTGCTCCACAGTCTACAACCACACCAGGAAGCATGTCGAATGGCCCACTGTCTTGGTCATCTGCAGCGCTATGCTAGGTAAGGGAATGAGTTCCTGGCACGATTGGTGGCTAGAGATGAGTCATGGTGTCATCACTTCGAAACTTCAAAACGACAAAGTCTCCAATGGAAGAATCCAGGGTCACCACAACCAAAACAAAAAGCCAAGGCCATCCAGACAAGTACAGGAAAGGTTATGCTGACCTTCTTTGACCAAGATAGCCCCCTTCTGATACAGTTCCTGCAGCACGAGACAACAGTGAATGTCCAGCGTTACTCGCAACTCTTGACCAAACTTCGCCAAACGATCAAATCAAAACGACCAGACCATCTCATCCGTCGGGTCATTCTGCTCCATAACAATGCAAAGCCTCATATGGCCTACACAGTAGCGGTACTTCTGCAGAAATTCAAATGGGAGCTTCTCGGTCACCCTCCCATAGAGTCCAGACCTCTGTGATTACGCCATTTTTGGTCACCTTAAAAAGGCTCTGAAAGGCAAACGATTCATCTCGTGAATCGATTCGTGCGGAACTGGATCACATCTCAGCCCCGGGACTTTTATGAGACAGACATTCACAGCCTTGTTTCGCAGTGGGAAAAGTGTCTCAACAGCCAGGGCCAATACTTATAATATACAGGTGTTGGTTTCTGTAGTTATGTCTCCAGCTCGTTTCTTTTTGAACGCACATTATACAAGTATTAAGTTTCTAAAATAGTAAGGCAAAGTTTTGTTAACATTTAACATCCTCCAACGTTAAGACATATCGAACGATGAGTGAAATGGGTCAAATGATACTCAAATGAGTATAGAGCTTACAGTTTACCTGCGCGACATTCGTCTTTCAGAGTAAAGGAAAACCGCGAAAAAAGCCTTATCCAGATAACTCACCCTTACCGAGTTTCCAACTCGGGATCTCTTGAGCGTGAGGCAGACACACTACAGAGGTGGGCAAGATATTTGATAATGCCGAGCTTAAACGCCGTACAGTTTAGGATAGTCACTTTCAGCACTTTGGTAGAAGAAAACACTATTGTAAATAATGCTACATTGTAAAACAAGTTAATTACCTAATTAAATTTTATCCTCGCAGTTATACACACCAAAAACTTGAACTTTTTTGTTCAGAAGACAAGATAGAATTTTTTCCTTGTTTTTAGGCACTCAATCACATACCCTGAGTTCTCTCGCACACTTTGACACCCTGTATATGCTTGGTATTTAAACATCTGATAAGAACTCGACTTATTTAAACAGTTTTTGCAAATAATTACATAACTGTAAGCTTCTCTCTATAAATTTATTAGAATAATAATGAATAGTCTAATGATAGCCAAGTAATAAGCCACAGACACATGCTTTCGTAGGTGGGTACGTGGCAAGGAAGGAAGCCTTGTTTCCACATGTCACCTCCAGGAGATAATCTGGCGCCAGATTCTATCAAGCCTAATGCACCGAAACAGCCAGCCTGCCATGACGTTTTTTGCTCGGTTCTTCCAACACGTCAAGCAAATCCTTTAAAAGCATGTGGCGGAGTGAAATGTGGAATAAATTTAAGGCTCGTTCCTTTGTTAGGTGAACGCCTATACAAGGGTATACATTTTCTGATCTCAGCTGTTCAAAATACCGCAATGAAAGCAAGGTGTTGTAAGCGCTATTATCAAGGTCATGGTAGCATGTTTTCTCTGAAATTGTATTGGTATTTAAATTGTTTCTTAGAACTAATGCCCTTGAAATTGTATATTTAATACAAATATCAGGCTTGTTTCTAAAAGATACCAAAGTTATAATTTTCGATAAATTGACTACAGGTGTCTCACCTTCACAACTGTAATTTGCGGATCTTAAGGCCAAATTATAAATTTTAGCAAAATATTCTTACATGTTTATAAGTTTAGAGGATTTCAAGGTTTATATTTTATTAACAAAGTAAATCAGATTCTATTTTGTAAAGCTTTGGCACAAGGTGTGTTACTCCGTTACAGTTTATTAAAGAATTCAATTAAGGGGTTGCAGAGGGAGAGATAACCTTTGTATTGGACACCTATAGTCTATGACCATAAATTTTCCCGTGTGTCTGGCTCGCGTTCATGAGTTCCCGAGTTCGAATCTCGGTCAGGGCGAGTTAGCTGGATAAGAGGTTTTCCGGGGTTTTCCCTTATCCTGAAAAGCAAATGGCAGGTAACTAAGGTCCATGGATCCTGGGCTCATTTGAGTAGGTATCATTTCACTCATTTAATTCATCGTTCGACTTCAACAGTGGAAGATCTAAATTAAAAAAGAAATTGTTGACAAACTAAGAGGTTATTTGGATGAGTAGAGTCAGACCCAATAATTCAATACCATAGCCGGGATTTGAACCACGGATCTCTCCCGCTCTCTACTCATCCAAACCTTATCCTGCACACGGCTAGAGTGGAAGAAATGATTATTGCCATCAATTTACCGAAGAGGTTATTCCTTTGAATAATCTCAACATACATAAATGTTGTACGAATGCAGTACCTACTGATTTACACTACAAATGGTTATGTTTTTCTTTTTCATACGTCATAATCGCCACTATTGTGATATTTTCAAAGTTGAGAGCTTAGATAGATAGAGTCAAACTGAAAAATTCAGTATCATGGTCGGGATAGGAACCACGGATCTCCTGGTTTCCGCCCACTCGCTCTTAACCACTGACCTACCATGGCCAACGTGCCTCATGGCATTGCATTCTCCAATTGACTCATATGAGCAAGAGTGCCTGGACGGAAACCAGGAGATCCAACGTTCAAATCCCGGCCATGCCAATGAATTTTTCAGTTTGACTCTTATCTAACCAAAACCTTAGCCTATGGGTACAGGCTAATGTGAAGGAAAGATTAATTTCCAACAATTAATTATATATTAAGAGCTTAGATTTTTTTGGAAAAAGATTCCATTCGATAAGGCCCAGTGGATCACTGATAACTTCACTTTCACAGGACAGCCAACAATTATTAGCCGTATTCTGGGGATTTAAACCAACAAATTTACAGCTGAGTACATTAATTTGTTGGAGGTTTAAACCCTGTATTCCAAACATATAAGCAAAATGAAGGTTTGAAGTGAACCCAAACCCAATTTTAAGTTCTCACATTTCTTTCACACTTTAAACAGTTACCTACACGCTACGAAGATATGCACATTTTTAAACATAAAATGGCCACATGTACCTGCAAGTAGCAGTAATTCCGGAAGATGTCAGCGGCTCACTAATTCGTTATATCTACTGCAAGCAACCATGAACTTGAAGATTATAAGCATCCTAAACCAAGTGCTGGCTGTAATACCTGAAACCTTGTCGGTTGAATTCCATAATATAGTGCGTCCTAAATCACAAAAAGGAAACATTCACACTTCAACTCTGGTAAATTATGTTTAAGGAAGTTCGGAATTCCAGAAATGTAATTTTCAGTTATGAACTATTTGTAGCATTACACAAATATAACTATTTGTAACAAAAACTTCGCGTATCTTAAGAAAATGATGTTAAATTTTTCTTTTTTAATTGAGATCGATCTCACAAATTACTTGCATTTTCAGTCCATCAGCACACTCCGTTGTCAAAGATTCCTGTTACCATGTTATTATGTTTTTTTCAGTATTACCAAAATCTGAAAACGTAAGACAAACCTAAACATAGAATCACTGTAGCTAGCTTCATTTTCTACGTAATCATTACTTTGTAGCAATCGTCTGCAGATCATTATTTTTGTGCCAATTAGAATGCGTGCTGTCAAAGAGTAGTAAGGAATAATACCGTCTTACCTATTTATAAATATTGTAGCCTCCACACTCTTTTGCTAGATTGAACTATAAATACACACACCAAATTAACTTCTAGGCATATATTTTAGAAATTTTAGGCCAGACATGTGCTAGACCTATTGTTATTTTTATTACAAATATTGGCTAAGAAATTGGCAGCACTTCTTTGATTTTACTGGGTCGAGACATTTTTAATTTTATTTATTTTTCTTTATACTTAAGCATTACTATCAGCTTTCTTTCTGATTTACTTACAACTCTACGACAAAACTAAAAGCCTAATCAAATATAAAATATTTCCAATAACTTGATATACACTGTAAATAAAATTGTAACTGTTATTCTAGCATCTGCACCATAAAGTTCCCTCACATGTTCTCTGTCTACCCACCACAGGAAGGCAAGTGGGGCCTGAAGAGGAAGAGAGGTTTGAACTGTTCATCTGCTCTGTTAGTGGATCTGCTTACTACGAAGTGAGTGTATGAGAGTGCATATGAGTCAACCATGCTGCCAGATCTAATGCTCGCTTCAGTGACTGCAGTGACAGGTATTATCCATGAGTGAGTTACGTGACAACACTGTGTGTTTTATATGAAACTAGCATCCTTATCATATCCGAACGGCGAGCATAAATATCTTGCGGGCAGCAAAAATGATTACGTTACACATTCCTCTAGCTTGCCTTCTTGTGTTAGTACTGATCTCGTTAAAATGTCGGTAGTCGGATGGAGTCCACAGCCATGAACACTGAAAGCTGGAGGGGTGGTAATTTTTTTTAAATTTACGTCCTCCAACGTTAAGTAATATCGGACGATGAATGGAATGGGTGAAAGGAAGCTCAAATGAGCCCAGGGTCCATAGAGCTTAGAGTTACCCGACATTCGTCTTTCAGGATAAGGGAGAACCCTGTAAGAAACCTTATCCGGGTAACTCACCCTGACCGAGATTCGAACTCAGAACCTCTTGAGAGGGGTGGCAGTGAAGAACCAATTGAAAACATAAAAAAATGGTTTAGTTTCGACTATATTATCCTTATTTTTATTATTATTCTGTTTGCATGATCCTCCATAACAGAAGGAATGTTGATAGACTGTTCCCACCATGACAATGATTGAGCCAGTGTTTTCGCCACAGAATCATCAGCATCATCATCACGGTATAAGCCTTGTGGCCCGTTCCGACTTCAAGGAAATTGATCGGACCATCTCATTCGTGGCCTGCCAACATTTCTTCTACCTACAGGTTTATACTTGTATAATATTTGTGGTTTACCGTCTTCGGTCATTCTCTGCACATGATCTTGCCATTTTTGCCTGTATGCAATGATTGTTTCATTTAGACTCTGAATTTCCAATTCTCTTCTAATATCCTCGTTTCTTTTTTTGTCTATGTGCCACCTGTCTCAGAAATTTCATCTCAGCAGCCTCCACTTTCTTCTGTTGTGAGATAGTCAAGACCCAGTTTTCACACCCATAAAGCAGGGTTGGGATCGCCATTATTTTATACAGTTTTAACAAAGTTTGACGATTATAATTTTTCGCCATAGAAAATAGATATATTTCTTTTAGAATATGTACTGGATCCCGATATCACTGACTTTTACAAGTTTTTTTTTTTTTTTTTTTTTGTGCCTGTAATTTCGATTCATAATGATCTCTGAGAAATGTTGCAGGGACAGCTGCCTATTTACTATCATATTAAGCATTTAATGCAGCTAAATACCAGCGACTCTTTGGACTACTGCGATATCTATCATAGTATTGGCACCCAAATATCGGAAGGCACGAGCTGGAGCTGGGTAGGTGACAGGAGGCCTCCAGACCACGCTCACCCATTTATCACGTAGCGCTAACTTAGGGAATGGTTAGGAAAGTGTCACTAGGCACTGTACCGTCTCTTTCCCCTTCCTCTGACGTCTGGAACAGTCGGGATGATGTTCCGTGCCACGAAGCTTCCCGAAACAGCGATCCTCCTATATAAGGGCTGCAGTAGACGTCTCAGGCAGTTCTTAGCGAGCAGCCGTGAGGAGCGCAGTGCTAGCGAACGGGCTGGAAGACTGCGTACGTGTATCAGAGGAGTTGTACGTAATTGTGAGTGTGGAGTGGACCTGTGACAGACGAACTGGTGGATTGTAATTGTGTGCGCTATGTAATTCTATGTAATCGGCAAGTGTTCCAACTGTAATTCGGTGGAAATAAAGAACATTCTGAGTTTGTGCAATTGGACTTTTAATTTCACGAACCCACAAAGTCACAGTATAGAATACATGACAAAGTGAGAAGGCGTATCGGAAAATATTGGCAACAAAGGGGATTTACGTGAAGTTATCACACATACACAGCGACTCCAGTGTATGTACACTCTCCTCAGATATGTACAATCACAGCAACATGCCATACATCGGCAAGCGCGAGAAATCATATACATAGGGACAGAATATTGTGACAAGGAGAAAGTTGGAATCAAAATGCTTTTATGATTTCTCAGTAGATACAGCTGATCAACTGTCTGGGATTGTATCTATAGCACTTTAACCCTGCAGGTACATTGAATCAAAATCAGTAGAATTCTTGCTTCTCTTTCATTTCCAGGGCATGTTTTGCATTCGTTACTATCTCGGGGGGGGGGGGGGGGGGGGAGATTTGTTTTACATAAGGTGATTTAAACCAAACCTATGAATTTGACGTTATTTTATTTATATGTTTTCATTCAGATTGATCATTATTAAACTAACAAGGGATTGTTGTTTCATTATTAACTGCAATAAATAATAATAATAATAATAATAATAATAATAATAATAATAACAATAATAATAATAACAATAATAATAATAATAACAATAATAATAATAATAACAATAATAATAATAATAACAATAATAACAATAACAATAATAATAATAATAACAATAATAATAATAATAACAATAATAATAATAACAATAATAATAATAATAACAATAATAACAATAACAATAACAATAATAATAATAATAATAATAATAATAATAATAATAATAATAATAATAATAATAATAATAATAATAATAATAATAATAATAATTAATAATAATTAATAATAAATAATAATAATAAAAAATAATAATAAAAAATAATAAATAAATAATAATAAATAATAATAAATAAATAATAATAAATAATAATAAATAAATAATAATAAATAATAATAAATAAATAATAATAATTAAATAATAATAATTAAATAATAATAATTAAATAATAATAATACATAATAATAATACATAATAATAATACATAATAATAATTAAATAATAATAATACATAATAATAATACATAATAATACATAATAATAATACATAATAATACATAATAATAATACATAATAATAATAAATAATAATAATACATAATAATAAATAATAATAATAAATAATAATAATAATAATAATAATAAATAATAATAATAATAATAATAATAATAATAATAATAATAATAATAATAATAATAATAATAATAATAATAATAATAATAATAATAATAATAATAATAATAATAATAATAATAATAATAATAATAATAATAATAATAATAATAATAATAATAATAATAATAATAATAATAATAATAATAATAATAATAATAATAATAATAATAATAATAATAATAATAATAATAATAATAATAATAATAATAATAATAATAATAATAATAATAATAATAATAATAATAATAATAATAATAATAGTAATAATAATAATAGTAATAATAATAATAGTAATAATAGTAATAGTAATAATAGTAATAGTAATAATAGTAATAATAATAATAGTAATAGTAATAATAGTAATAATAGTAATAATAATAATAATAATAATAATAATAATAATAATAATAATAATAATAATAATAATAATAATAATAATAATAATAATAATAATAATAATAATAATAATAATAGTAATAGTAATAGTAATAATAATAATAATAATAATAATAATAATAATAATAATAATAATAATAATAATAATAATAATAATAATAATAATAATAATAATAATAATAATAATAATAATAATAATAATAATAATAATAATAATAATAATAATAATAATAATAATAATAATAATAATAATAATAATAATAATAATAATAATAATAATAATAATAATAATAATAAATATCTAAAATTATATACTCATAATGTTCTATAGGTAAACACTGTGATGCATTTAAATCATGCATTTATATTACTTCGATGGCTTATTTGTACAGATTGATAACATTTAGACTTTTTGTGTAATTTACGTCCTCCAACATTATATCGGACGATGAATGGAATGGGTGAAATGATGTTCAAATGAGCCCAGAGCCCACAGAGCATAGAGTTACACGACATTCCTCTTTCACGGTAAGGGAAACTCTGATGAATAGTTGTTTCATCATATACTACCTATAAGTACCTACAGATACTATTTCATAGTGCGTCCTACACACGGCTTGTGTGAAAGAACAATTAATTTCCATTAATTGTACCTAATAGTGGTCCGAACTATAAAGCCCGGACCTTTTAAGTACTTCCAGCATAGTAAGTCGCCATTAAGGTAGTTGTCTCATGTGTTTATGAGAACTCCTAGTGGTTTACCGGGAAAAATACGAGTCAGTGTTTAACGTGTGTGTAGTGTTTAACGCCCGCATTTACTACATACGGCACCGCAGGCGGTCTTAAGGGTTAGAGCGGATGGATGGCAACCAGAAGATCCGTGGTTCAAATCCGGGCTATAACATTGAATTTTTAGTCTGGCTCTACCGTTTCATAGTGCACCCTACACACGGCTAGTGTGAAAGGACAAATAATTTCCAGAAATTATTTAATACGAAGAGGTTTCCCTTAATGACATATATTCTTTTTCTTCAACCAAAAGACTACAAGAATTGCTAATTACTGGGAAAAAGAATAGATTACTGAAACAGGAAGCTTGAGCTTGATGATTTGTATACTGTAATGAAGTTGTTCTGGGATTTCCAGGATAGGTTCGTAGTAGCTCTTTGTCTACCTAATAAAAGCTGTTAGTAATAACTGATGTAGAGTGTTTATTAATATAGAATATGAAATTGGGAGTGTGTCTTTAAAACAGTAGCCAACTCAAAGTACAGATGTATATAAAGATGAAGTGCAAGGTAGAGTCACAACCTCCCTCTGATGATACCTTACAACTTAGCTTCTGTCCAGTATATTACATGTATATATAATGCAATCTGTTCATAGGTCAAGTAATGTCACTTTAACCTTTGGTCAGGTTAGCATGATCATACAGTGACACACTGAATGGGCTTCATTCAGTGTACCAATGTTTACATTCTGAAAGCATGACAATTCCAAGGTCTGAGTATACATTTGGCAATGAAAAACAGATCTAAAGTTTATACAAACATTTGCTACCCTTTCGAAACATAAGTACATATTTCTTAAACTAATTTTAATATTACAATATTACAATACGATAATAGCGACAAAGACAGTGAGATATCTTTCAGTGACGGAACATCACTGATGATATATTTGACATAGAAATTATTCCCGTTCTTCAGATTGATTACACTAGAAAATGAGTTACATTACCATGCGCTTGCTATAGTTGCAATAGTCATTTAATAACAAATGTGTAGTAATTAATTTAGTTGGTTTTCGCTCTTTTCCGTAATAAAAATTGCTAAGATAGGGCTGTTTACCCTCAGTTTAAGTATTTGAAAAATATTACAATAAATAATTAGGGGAACATTGGGCATATCGGGGTAGTGAGGCAGAACGGGATATACGTGTTTTCTCTCTAGTAGGTGACAATCTACCGAAATCTGTCAAAACTACGTCATCTCAATCACAGCTACTAGTACACGTCAGTTGGCTGCCATAACAGAATCTGTTGTGTGCGAATTGTGTGTTGGAGACAGTTTGAAGCAGTGTTTACAATATTCGTGATATCTTTCAAGGCATGTAAGTACATCATATCTGCATTTAAATATAAACAATAATTCCTATGGGATATAACACTTAATTTACTTCTAAATCATGTTTTTCGCTAAGTTATCCTTGAATATCGAAACATCAACAAGCATTAACCTAAGTTTGTGTTTACGGGGCAATATGGGTGGGGCATAACAGGGCACTACTCCATTATGACCCTGGTGTAAAACCGTTTGTGTGTTATTCATAAGATTGACTACTCATGTTTCATGTGATTTCGGAATAGTGCGTAATTACTAAAGAAGTCACAGAGGCTGTAGTGGTCTCTAGTCTCAATGGAGGGGGCTGTGGATGCTGTATTTGATGGTTCAATGGAGTATAAAAGGGTAGCTAGTCAATTTCAAGTGCCTCAAAAACTCTTGAATGCTACGTTAAGATGAAACGAGATAATCCTGATTATGTTGTTAAGAATGTTCTCACAGGCTGCAGCCGCTAGATGTTTCTTTCATGAAATCACTAATCAAATATTATGAGGATGAAATTCGCTCCTGGGTTAGATCTAATCCTGGAAAGGTCGTGACAATGTTTCAGGTTGCATCATTGTTTGGTACCAGTTATAGGTGAGCCTCAACAATGAGCACGGCAGTCAATGAGATTCGAAAAACAGAAATATGGTCTGTGAACATCAATATGTTTGATGTTGCTGATTTCCTACCGTCCAAAACGACAGATATTGAGCTTTCTTCTGGAGTTCCTGATGATGTTAATCCTTCTGAGATGTCCGTTGTCTCTGGTTCACCTATGGGGAGAGAAAACATTGAGATGCCAAGCTGCAGTAGTTTTCAGAGTTCCAGCCCAGAAAATATCACACCTGTTCCAAAGGTAGATCAGAAAAACAAGAGAGTTTCAAAAAACAGGGGGGAAAGCACAATACTGATAACATACCCTTACAAAGATGCGCTATTGAATGTTGAACGAGAAAAAAATTAATAAAAGACCTGTAAAAAGGCGTGTTTCTCTGCCAGAAAGCGAAACAAAACAGGAATCATCGAAAGATAGGCCTAGATGGCTTAATCTTCCTGTATCCAAACGTCCCAGAAGTCATTTGTCTGCTGGTAACAGGAAAGAAGTGGCAAAAGACGACGAAAATGATTGTCTTTACTGCCACGATTATTCAGGAGGGTGGATTAGGTGCCCCTACTGTGTTCATTGGGCTCACAATTCTTGTGCAGGTGTAGAAAGTGATGATGAAGATGTTGTACATATTTGTGCATATTGTGAGAAGTGAACTAAATGAAAAAAAAAAACTGATCAAAAATTGGTCAAAGAAATAATACACCTTACTGCCCCACCTATGGGGCAAAACGGGACAAATCTACTATTTTTTGTTTCTGAGCTGATAGCTACTCCCATTTGTTGCGAGTGTCTATTTAATTTACATTGTTCAGGTAATTATGCAATAATAAACACAATTACGTTACCAAAACACAATTTCTAAATGTTCAAATATGAAATATGGCTGCAAAATTATTAAGTACCCTGTCCTGCCCTATGTTCCCCTACGTGGGTACATATTTAATGCACTTATTATCATTAAGAATATTTTTATTATTATTCACCCGCGTTGTATCACCAGATAAGAATGCGATGGCAGCGCTGGTCACTCAAGTTCAATACACCTCAACGCTTTGTCGGAATGTAAAAATATTAATTCTATTATTCAGTATAAATACGTTTAAGTTAAGAATTCCATAGGCCACGCCGTGGCTCAGTGGTTAGACCGCTTGGCTCTCACCAAGGCGGCCCGGGTTTGATCCCAGGCGACCGCAAAGTGAGATTTTTGGTGGACAACACGGCGCTGGGGCGGGTTTTCTCCGGGACCTCCGGTTTCCACTGGTGCTCCATGTTAATCTCATGTATCATCAGTGTCACTGCCTGCGGTGCCATATGTAGTAAAAGCGGGCGTTAAACACTACACATTTCATTTAAGAGTTCCATAGTTTGATATACCTACTCTACAACTTGTGTATCCATTGCTTGTATCTACATTTATCTCCATAACCGTGTAAATTCTTTGCGAATTTTCGGTAAGAAAAAATATCTGTATTTGGCAACGAACAAGAATCTCTCGTATTTTAATTAGCTTCTCATCTCGTTGTATATTAAATATTATATTAGGGATTATCCTTGAAGCGAAGTGAGATAAAAGATTAACTTAAATGAAATAAACTGAAAATACTTCACTATCGCTAAGGACTACACTTTCCCTATTTCCATTGTACCTTTAAGGTAGATAATGTGTATTAGAACCAGTTATACAAATGTATCATCTGAATTAACGTGAAGTAAATAGAAAAATAGAAGGTTAGTTAAGAAGTCGAATGAATAGAACATATCAAAGTTTTCTCATGAGATTACAAAAAGCAAGCAATTTCAGTCATCACGTAGTGACATGTCTTTTTAAAAATTCGGACGATTTGCTTATCTGCTGAATTTTATAAGAAATCTGCAAATATGAAAATAATTTCTCCTTCTACGAATTGAGAGCACTTTAAACAGTAACCCTACCTAACAGTGGTTGTCCCAAAAGGTACCATAGCCAACTTGCGGTCGTGATATTAATTCTCAATGGGTAAGAGCGACTGGATGGAAATCAGGATATCCATGGTTCAAATCCCGGCCATGACATTGAATTTTTCATGTTGACTCTATCTATCAAAAGCCTTAGCCTTTATACGGCTAGTAGGAATAAATGATTAATTTCCATCCATTAACTAAAATAATAAGAGTTAAATGATGAAGCCTGGGACTCAAGTACTTACAATAGTAAGTGGCCACAAATGGTGTATCTCGAATACGAGAGCCCCTAGTGGTTTACCAGGGAAATATACGAATCAAATGGAGAATTTAATATCATGACGGCAAGTTGGCCATGGTAGCTCAATGGGTAAAAGCGACTGAACAAAAATCAGGAGATGCGTGGTTCAAATCCCGGCCATGGCATTGAATTTTTCATGCTGACTCTATCAAAAACCTTAGCTTATATACGGCTAGTACAAAGAAATGCTTAATTTCCATCAGTTGACTGAAATATTCAGAACCTTTTTGATGCAATGCCATGGGTATAGCAGCTTTAATTACAGCGCTTGGAAGCAACACGAAATATTGAATATTAAAGCTCAAAGGTCATGTACAGATTTGAAAAGTTAATCATTTGCTATTTGTCTTCTAGCTAACCTGTGGTATTAAATTCATTGAATTCGTGCGTTTCCTTCTTGGTGTTGCAATTTTCACAAAAGTAGTGTATTCTTCGTTAATATATAATTTATATAATTAAGTGAATGAATTATGAAAATTTTTGTCAGAACTAACTTAAGTTGCTTTTAAAGAATTGTTTGTATGAAATGTGTAGTGTTTAACGCCCGCTTTTACTACATACGGCACCGCAGGCGGTGACACTGATGATACATGAGATGAAGATGGAGCACCGGTGGAATGAGATGGCAGGGGAAACCGGAGGTCCCGGAGAAAACCCACCCCAGCGCCGTGTTGTCCACCACAAATCTCACTTTGCGGTCGCCTGGGATCGAACCCGGGCCGATTTGGTGAGAGCCAAGCGGTCTAACCACTGAGCCACGGGAATTGTTTGTAGAAGATGCGGCAAACCAGCGTACCACTGTTAAATTGATTGGGTTCTAATTGGAGCTATGAGTTCTCTTATCCTCAGGTGAATGGTTGTAGGAAATGGATTTTGGTGGTTGTTGGCTATTCAGTCGTATTAAAAACACTTTTTTGTTGCAGAATTATTTGGTTTAATTCATACTACGTTTGCTTATCGACTCGGACCGGTGACCACCTGATAGTAAAATTCCTAACATAAATTCAATTTTACTTGAAACCCTGGATTACTTGTTTAAAGTTACTTCCAAGCGGTTTCTATTTCTTCTTTATACGGCAACTACTTTGCTCTAAAAAGCTTCTAATCCTGCTTCCGCTTACGCTGGTTGCGCTATTCTTAACTTCCCTACATTTCAGGCTTATAAAACTTCGCTTCTCCTCTAAACGCGCATGAACACGTCCTTCCTGTCGTAATATTACCTTTTAAGTAAGTTTTTCTTACTTCACGGTTCAGTTCGAACATTATTCTGACCCCCTCTCTAACTTTATCACATGACCAAACTAGCTCACCCTTCCCAAATGTTACATTATTATTGGTTTCTCATTTATTTCGAATTTTCGCATTGGTTTGCAAAACTCATCTAACTCATTGACGTTCACCCCACCCTGAGTTGGGGAACGCCTACCCTGAGTTGTTTGT
The DNA here is from genome assembly GCA_030765055.1 of Mantis religiosa. Lineage (NCBI taxonomy): Eukaryota > Metazoa > Arthropoda > Insecta > Mantodea > Mantidae > Mantis > Mantis religiosa. Next base: position 67,637,662 of record CM060949.1, read on the forward strand.
AACGGTATACATCGTTATCAAATCAGCGAAGTAAATCCCTTTAGCGTTGATGCTCAACTGCATTTTGAAAGTCCCTTTGTCCCGACGTATTCCTCGCTGGAAATGTTGTATAGTTCTCAGACATTGAACTTTTACTAGCACAAAGAAGGTAACGGTCCTTCCTTCCTGTCTCTTCGACGTGTACAAATTTTTACAAGAATATTTTCTTTCCCTTGCCTGGATGCTAGTATATATGTTATATTAAATTATATGCTTCCGTTCTTATTCTTTAAGTCAACTGCTATTTTAATCATTACTCTATCCATTCTAATTTCATATTATTATAACACGATTTTTATATTAGTTTAGCAAAGCATTTTTTATCAATTTATCTTCTTTTTTAATTATCTGATTTCGATTAATTCGCAGCCTCCTAATCACTGCCTGATACTGGGGTTACAAAGAGTGAGTGGGCAATGTCATGTGAATACAACAGATCAACTTTTGGTAACGATAAAGTTGTGGGAGCGTTATACTTACAGTTTTTAATCCCCTTTTCATACTAGTATTAAACAAAAGTGTATTTCAAATTATATTATTTACAACTCATTATTAATGAATGTGTAGGTTTTATGCAACAATCTTGATATTTGTGGTAGCAGAATATGTTCCTCAGCCCTTACTGAACTAAAGGAGCAGGTGTGTTCGTCACTACAATTCACAGCCCATGGTACCGTTATACAAACGACCTAACTAGAGGATTAATATGATTAGAGCGGGGTCAGTCCATTCCAACGTAGTTCTGTATCCGCCCGCGTGTGTCGCTTTCCGGCAGACGCCTAAGTTTAATTGCAGGTGTAAACCTAACGGGGACTAGACTAGCAAGCCGATTGGCTATTGCCTTGTGATTATTACAACCATTCTGCGAGCGTCATTTGCGTCTTACTTCTCTTATTTTACACAAAGGGAAAAATAAATGAGTGTCAGGCGAAAGGCGTTCTTTTCCCGCGCGCTACAAAGTGGAACAGCAGCTAGACTTCCGGTGGGCGTGGTCACGTGACGCGATTGGTCCTCGCGGTAATTACTTTTCCTTCTATCTGCAAGAGGAATCAGCACCCGAGAGAAAATTCCTCCTCCCATTTCCGTACATTTCAGTCACCTTAAGGAATATTAGCAGTTCTAGTGCCGCCCATAGTAGATCCCACTGCAGATAGCACACCTTTTTAACTCAGAGTTTGGAAATGAGTTTCAATTAATCAAACCCACCTCTGTTTAGGAATAGAGCTCTAGACAGACTGAAGATGAAGTAGGGAACATGAAGAAGACTTATGATATCCTGCAGCTCAAAGAACCTGCTCTACGATGGCGAACTGCCGCTGCGAAGAATTACAAGTTTTGAGAACTTCCGGAATTTATTTTGTCCTGCATTGAAAAACTCGAAACACCAGGAAACAAATGCAATGAGTGATTTCCAAACATGGTAAAGCTTACATACCTGAAATTATATACTGTAGGCCTCTGACGAGAAAACGTTCGAAGGGCATTTACTCTCTGGAGGGCAAAGGGGGGGGCAGTAGCACACGGAAGCTCACGATAACGTCATGAATAGATCTACTGTCTACATTAGTTATTGTTTCCTTTCACGAAAATGTGTCTGCAAGGAATGTGACTTTTCTGAAAAAGATTACGGCTAGGGCTTCAACATATCAGGCCTCCTTGAAAGCATACGCATGTTCTTTTGCTAGTAATACTGTTCAATAAAGAATGATCATAATTTTTTACGGTAATAACTTTTCGCGCTAAAATTCAATCTTGCTATATTCTCTTAGCTTAATGTGAAATAAACATGCCGTAGTAGTTTCATTGTTGGTACTCCTGGTTCTCGCCTGTGAGAACCAGACAAGTTCACATATGTTCAGTATCGCCTACCGCTGCAACGGAGGTAACACGTGAGGACAATATGCAGCTTTGAAATTCTCAACAAATCTTCAGTTGAGGCGCATACAATGTTACAGGAGGCCTATGGAGAGTCTGTTATTTCCTACAGCACAGCTCGGAGGTGTTTTAAAACGTTTAAAGAGGGGAGACAATCAATTTCAGAGGAAGGTGGACCCGGTGCTCCAGTTACTGCTCTTACGGAAGAAAACATCAACACTGCTGCTGCCATTGTGAGAGAGGATCGACGAATTACCTTAAGATCACTTTCTGAAATACTGAACATTTCATTGGGTGCCACCCACACGCTGGTGACAGAAACATTACATATGAGACTTGTTTGTGCGCAATGGGTTCCAGGACTGTTGATTCCCGAACAAAAGGACATTCACATGCAGTTCTGCATGCAGTTAAAGTTGATGTTAGTGGAAGATCCGGAGTTTCTTTCAAACGTAATCACTGCTGATGAAACTTGGCTACATCATTTTAATCCTGAGAGCGAACAGCAAAGCTCAGTGTGGAAATTTCCTTCATCACCAACCCCTAAAAAAGCAAAAGTGGTTGCTTCTGCTGGGAAAGTTATGGTCATCTCATTCTTTGATATTCATGACATGGTTTATCAGCATGTTGTACCTGCACACACATCAGTAACTGGACAATACTACAGGGATGTCCTGAAAACATTGCCAGTCCATATCAGGCGCAAAAGACCACATTTCCGTGAAGCAGGCCAGATGCTGCACTACAATAATGCGCGGTCGCATATTGCCAATGTTGTTGCTAAATATCTTGCAAAAATCAACGTGAAGTGCACCCCTCACCCTCCCTATAGTCCGGATTTAGCCCCATGTGACCTTTTTCTATTCCCTAAGTTGAAGAAACGCCTTCGTGGGAGGCATCCAGCATCAGAAGCAGGGTGAAGGCTGCGGAGGCAATTTTGAAGGATCTCTCAAAAACTGGTTTCTAGCATGTCTTTGAAGACTGACAAAAACGCTGGGACAAGTTCATCGCATTCAGGGGAGACCATTTTGAGAAGGACCATTAAAATTATGAGGATGAGTGATCATTCTTTATTGAACAGCCCTCGTAGCTAAGTTGCGCGATCCCAACTGAACCTTGACAGCTAAAAGACTCTACTTCAATCGGTTTCTGCACAATCTTCCTTATTTTCGGGTGAACGTAGCGTGGATGCTTTCGTGTGACGTTAACTTTGACAGTTGCAGATCCACTATCCTATGTTAGATAATAAGTGAATGTATATTGGTCAACATATTTTGGAATAGTATTTCTGGTTCAAGTCCGTATACAGCAAATACAAATACTATAATAAATGACAACCTCTCCAGTTTAACAAGTTGACAAATATTTTGGAATTAAACGATATGAACTCTTTTTATTTCTGATGATTCAAGAACGGTTTATAGAGGACGATTTTTAAAACACTGACAACTTTGCATATAGCCTGTCATTTACTTAAATGGTGATTAATTTTTGAACTGAAAACACTTTACGTCTCACAAGTGAAATTAAATGCAAAAAAAAGAAAGAAAATACACGTAAGAACTTAAGAGTCATTTTAAAATTTATGGAAATGAAGCATAACTTATAAGATTTCAGAACTGTTTCTAGTTTTACAACACAGTTCTCCCTGACATATTGTATTGATCCAGCGATGCTCCATGGTGGTTATCTTGTCATGGAAGTCGCATTCCTTCAGACGTACAAAATACACCTTTACTGATGATTATAAGTTCACCATACGAGACTGCATTTTCTACAAGGAAAGTTCTCAATTTAATGAGCATATGAAAGTCTGATACAGCTAGGTTAGCAGAATAAATTCATACAACCCTCTAATTACTCTTTATTTTATTTTCTCTGCCTAAATTTTTATTCGGAGTCAGATACTTTTGGCAGGAAATGCCTTTGCTTTACTTTATTTATTTTATTACCAATTAATTTAATTTTTTGGTGGTTTTGTTCCATTTTAGTTTCATTTTGCAGATTTTTTTGTTTTGAGCTGCACTATGGTGTGGTGGACTGGAGCGTTGTGCTTTGGTTCTGTGCCAAGGAATGCTCCTGAGTTCATTCCAACCCCAGCAAGTGCGTATTTTAAGACCCGAGTGAGGGAATTGGTGAGCTATGATAGGTAGCGAACCCTGGTCAAGAAAACCAATATTTCCGGCTGGAGGTGAGAGATATTGAATACATCACCTACTTGTATCGGTTGGATGATTGTCCACCTCTGCCTTGTGTATGTGGGCGTGAGGCCGGTAGTCGGGTTGGTCGGCTCTGGCCCGATCTGATGCGTGCCATGGGTTACTTTTTACTTTATGTGTTTTGAGTTAAGACAAAGCTGTGGTTGATTGTGCCATTTTCATTACCCATAAACAAACAAACAAACACACACACACACACACACACACACACACACACACACACACACACACACACACACACACACACACACACACATACAAACATATGTATCGTAACTAATTCTTCTCTTACAATGTACAGCTTATGTCCCCCGGAAATACCCAAACTTCAGCAATTTTGGACAACTTTACTCGGTAAACTTGCAGAGCTGCCGAGTACCTTATTGATGATTTCTTTTGTGGTGGATTTCAGACTTCCAACCTTTCGCGGACGTATTTGAGCTTCGTTATCCACTTGAAAATGGTGGAAAATGATGTATGGTTTCTTGAAGTGTATGCTATATTGGTATGAACTTCTCTTGCATTCATGCCCTTCCTTACGAATACTTAAACATCTGAACGATGTTGGATATGCCTGCGTGTTATGCCTGCTGTGATACTATGTTATGCACAAACGTTTCCATAAAATATGACTGAAATGACTGCTTTCGGGAATGCTGCTGCAATCAAAGAACCTCGTATACAGAGTGCAGAAAACTAAATATGCAGAAAATGCGGAATATAAAGCAGTACCAAGCTAAGGCTTTCGAAGCTTGATGTATGGAATCATATATGTAGTAAAATGACAGGTTTGCTACATTAAAAGTTGACTTAATAGCATATCTTGTTTTTCCAGTCAAAATGGAATGTAACTCACCTCACAAATGTGTGCGTGTCCTGGCTAAATTAATGTGTACCAGTACACAATGGGAAACTTTGAACAAAACGTTCAATGTCGTATCATCCAGTAACCTTCACAACACAAATGTGGCATTAAACTTCACACACACTTAGAGGCAGTGACAACAGTAGTTACGTTTTGTTTCCATCTATAGCACACCAAAGTTTTCGCAATCGAAGACTGTAACAGAGAAATAGTTTCAAGGCACAACTGCGCCACCAGTAGCCAACTAGGAACTATATCATCTGTCACCTGTCTGTTTATTTTACTGTACCTTGACTTCGTTTATTGGTAAAACGTTATGAAAGGTTTTCCTTCAGAATTACCTAGGACTGTGTGAAGGATGCATGGTCATGTACAGACATCGGATCGCATACACCTTAGCCATCAATGTATGCACACGGCCAAGCGAGTTAACAAACGTCCGAGTCAACAAGTATACGTATACCAAAGCGCTGTGTGTGTACATTCCGGTACAGACACAGCATGTAACCTTCTTATTGCTTTCGATGCTGGAATTACAGTGAACAACCATGTACAGTCGTAAATTGGGAAATGGAATTTTCTGCGCCTCTCGCTGAAACAATATAAAAATATTAGGAGGATGTTCGTTCAAGGTCACATTACGTTAATGGTGCATATGAGTAGTACAAATCATTTCCATGCGTTTGTTCGAGACTTACGCAGCACTGAAAATCCAGTATTTTTCTACCGAATACTGGATTTTTTTTTTTTTTTTTTTTTTTTTGGCTCGTTTGGTAGGTGCTGCATTCTGCATATTGTTAAGTTTTGCAGACACCTCCTTGTCTGCTTTTAGACAGCTCGAAAGTACATTCATCAAGCTGTTTAATGGATGGTGAGAATACCCAAAATATTTTATAAATAAAATGGAGATTGCCCAATACTTGTTGTGAAAGTAATGCTATTAACACAATATTTCAAACAACTTGCACTCCCTGATAGATCTACCTGCGTGGCGAGCAGTAGTTGTAATGAAACTAAAGCTACGCGTCACGAATCGGACTACCCCTCCATGTTGTCCTCGGTACTGACGTCAGCAGTTATATACTGCAAGACTCGCAAACTTCATATCCCTTTAAAGGTGTATGGGATCCGAAGCCTGGTCATATAAAGAGAACAGTGTTTCATAGTGTGTTAGCTATAAATGGAAAAATACTTTATGCAGTTTCCCAAACTGATTAAAATAATTATACCGAGTGAGTAAAAAGCATGGAACAATGCCTGAAACCCCGCTGTTGTAACCCTATGAAGTGATATTTTTTAGAAAAGTTCTAAGGTGCTAACATGTCCTCATAGTACTGTGATTACTAACAAATACCCTTTCAAATCGCAATTTAAATTTATTATAACTTTACTTCATGTGTACTGAGTAAAGGAAATTGCATCATTAGTTCAAATTGTGTAGGTTTTGCATGGAATAATACAGTAGACTACTTGAAATTGTGGCTTTGGATTGACTAAAATACAGACCATAGCTAAGCTAATAAGGACAACAATGCTTACTTCATTCAAGGTGATAGGAGGAGGACCCAAGAAGAGTTTTGTGTCTAGTTTAATGAAATGCATCCAGAACGAAGGATTACTCACTCCATTATATGTAAAATTTTGAAAAAGTTCAATGAAACTGGAAGTGTTAAAAAAAGTTACAGATGGTGATAAAGCTCTTGATGGAAGAAAACCCACATTTATCTATTTGCCAGCACATTATGGAAGACAGGTGGTGAATTACCTAAATCATGAATTTACAGGAAGATGGGAGTGGCAGAAGAAGAAGTGTTGAATGGCCTCCAAGATCTCCTGAATTTAACCCCTTAGACTTTTTCTTGTGGGGATATTTGAAGTCTAAGGTTTACAAGGCCTGACCTAAAGATCTTGAAGACCTAAAGCGAAGAATTGGGCAAGAACTGCAGCTGATCAGGCGAAGTGTTGCTGGAAAGATGAATTAATTTAAAATATAGATTTTAACATTGTTTGGCAGTAAATGGAGGCTATTTAGAGCAAGTTTTGAAGTGAATTCATAATGTATTACAAACACAGCACCACTAATTTTGTTATGAATACGTTTTCTTGATTTAAATCTCATGTGCTGTAATACGTCCTAATAAATACAAATTCCAGTTCAATAAAGCATCTACCTGCACGTTCAGAGGGGGGGGGGAACGCTGCCATTAAAAAGTCATATCATATTCACAATCATAGAAGTATGAAAACATGTTGATATCTTACAACTTTTCTAAAAATATCACTTCGCAGAACTATAACAAAAAAGTTGCAAGCACTGCTTCATACTTTTTAGTCACCCCGTATATGTACATTTTATTAAGATTTGGCTTACCTTATAGAGATTATTAAACCTACCCTTGCTCTTAGGTCATCTTTCTCAAACTAGAAGCACTTCTTAAAGAAAACATGTTTGCAACTTCTAATCCCAGACTTTAAAATGTAAAAATAAGATATTAAATTAATAAATGCACACTTTTACAGTATTATGTAATATCAATGTCTCTGATGTGAGCTTGTAGCATATATACGAGGGCTGTTCAATAAAGAATGATCACTGTTTTTTTTTTTTTTTTTTTTTTTTTTTTTTTTTTTTTTTTTTTTTTTTTTGACAACGAACCTTTACTCATCCTCATAATTTTGATGGTCCTTCTCAAAATAGTCTCCCCTGGATGCGACGCATTTGTCCCAGCGTTTCTGCCAGTCTTCAAAGACATGCTGGAAATCATTTTTGAGAGAACCTTCAAAATCGCCTCCGCAGCCTTCACTACTGCTTCTGATGATGAATAATGCCTCCCACGAAAGCGTTTCTTCAAGTTAGGAAATAGAAAAAAAGTCACATAGGGCTAAATTCGGACTATAGGGAGGGTGAGGGATGCACTTCACGCTGATTTTTGCAAGATATTTGGCAACAATATTGGCAATATGCGGCCGCGCATTATCGTGGTGCAGCATCCAGCCTGCTTCATGGAAATGTGGTCTTGCGCCTGATACGGATTTGAACGTTTTCAGGATATCCCTGTAGTTTTGTCCAGTTACTGATGTGTGTGCAGGTATAACATGCTGATAAATCATTCCATGAATATCAAACAATGAGGTGACCATAACTTTCCCAGCAGAAGCAACCACTTTTGCTCTTTTTGGGGGTTGGTGATGAAGGAGATTTTCACGCTGAGCTTTGCTGTTTGCTCTCAGGATCAAAATGATGTGGCCAAGTTTCATAAGAAGTGATTACGTTTGAAAGAAACTCCGGATCTTTCTCTAACATCAACTTTAACTGCATGTTACCTCCATTGTAGCGGTAGGCGATACTGATCATGTCTGAACTTTCCTGGTTCTCACAGGCGGGAAGCAGGCGTACCAAAAATGAAACTACTACGGCGTGTTTGTTTCACATTAAGCTAACAGAAAATAATAAGAATGAATTTTAGTGCGAAAAATCATGACCGTAAAAATATTATGATTATTTTTTATTGAACAGCCCTCATATTTTCTATATAAAGAAAATTTAATACAATAATTTTGGACTGCTGTTACCCTTGGGGTAGAAGTTTTTAGTAATTTGGAATTAAATAACTAAGAACATATTTATTTGGATTGTTTTCAATAAATTGAAATAATATGACATTTTAATAGTGGTTGGAGATTTGCTACAAAGTTAAGCTGACTCATGCTGTCTAGTGTTTGTTTCAATTCATAATATTTTGTATGTCGTATTTTTAAACACAGCACACTTATAAGTGTTTCTGCTGCTGCAGACTGTTTATATATGAATTCGGCTTCAAAATATCGACGTATGGTTGCAGTCTGCGACGCAGCCTTCTTCTTTGTGCATCACGCGAAAAGCTCCGCTAAACAGGTTTATAACATATTGGCCTGCTGTGCCCTGGGCACGGCTAGTGGTCCGCTGTAGGGCATTGCTAGTTATGTACACGATTCACACCACTGACATAACAATTTAAATGTTGAAGCTGTAGTATGGTAAAAGCTCTTCTGCGATCCTTATTCCTGTTCTCGAAATTTTGATTAACTTATTTATTTTATAATTTAAGTACTGAACAGTATCAGACTTACAGTAAGGAAACCCTGAGATTTTACTCCTGAGGTAGGGCGACGATTAACCCAAAATATTACGCATTATTATAGAGATCGGTCACTGTGGTAGAGTAATCACTCACGGAAATTCAGGGTTCGATTCTCGGCGGGGGTGACTATAGAAATAATCAAACAAAAATTCAATAGAATACGTTTTACAATTTTTGTTATCTCCATAGAGAGTTTGTTATACTGTAATACGTGATAAATAAACAAAATGTAATGTTATATAGGTACTTATTTACCATATAGGAGATGATTTTACGGTCAGAAATAGTTTGAGCTCCAATTTCATTAGACAGAAAACATTAATTTAATTGGCTCATCATAACTCGGTAGAACAGCAGCAGGCCTACATTTTGTGAGTTGTTTCTCTTTCTTGTGTGTTTTTTAACACTTTGTTTTGTGTAAATTATATTTTAATGTCATAATGATGCTTGCAAGCAAACCTATGCTCTTTGACCTGTCACAAGATTCAAAACTTTAAGATATGATACATATGTATACTCGTATTGCAATTGTGTTATTTATGATTTTGGTATATATTTATTAAGGTTTAACTGTATTTAAATTAAATAAAATAATCACTTCGTGTCCTCTATTCAATATTTAAATAAAACAATTATTGGTGTTAATTGTCTTTAAGTTGTTCAATTGACACATGTATAGGATTTTATTAAATGAATACTAAATCATGTAATTTCGTCCAATTTTTATTTCTGGTATTTAAGGTTTTCTACACCTACATTAAGTAAGTAGCTCTAGTTAAATATTAAGAAAATTATTTTCTTTCTTACTTTCATCGAAAGTTAAAACAAGTTCGTTTCATTTAATTTCAGCAATTAATCAAAAATTTTCCGTAAGTAAAAGAAATAATTAGCTTTGAAATTAAATATCTCAAAATGTAAATGCCATGATGCAGTTACGTAATTGCTATTCCCTGAAAACTATTTGCGCAGCCATCTGCTTAGCCTTAAATCTCTTCATTCACTTGCAGGATAAGTGCTCTCAAATTCAAGTTTTCCCCAAAATGATTTTTCTTTAAATTTATGGAAGAATGAAGAAAATTACTTATACTTTTCCCAGTATGTTTGTCTAGATTTCCCTTTGTTGTGAAGTATGAAGTATGACCTCATCCACAGTTTAGATTGCTCTTTCATGTTCATTTTCAGCACTATTCAAATGATTATTTTGAAATAATTATTACCTCTCGTGAACTGAATTCTCTGCTCAGGACATTTTTTACAACCACATTTTACTCGTATGCAGTCTGTGCTGTTACCCTATCAAGTTTTGGTTTCGGACATTATAGTCCATTCCCTCCAGAAATAAATACCTACGCTCTTTTCAATATGTAAAAACTAAGCATTCCCCTTGCCTCGGATAGCAAGTCAAGTTTCCACAGTTGCTTAACTTAGAAGTTAATTAAGGTCACTGAAGAGACGCTGAGATCTTTACCAAGGATATCTTCGCATCCGAAGAGCTTATATGAACCTGAATCCCTGTTGGGTCAAGAGTAAATTGCAGCTTTCTCTTACTTCGTGATTAAAAGAATACTCCAGATAATTTATCAACCATCAGCTAATTTCGCCAAACTTAATCGGTTTATAAAAACCAAGAATCGCTCTCTCTTCGCTCTGAAGATCTTTATCTTCTAATTATTATCAGTATCATCATAGAAATATAATTTTTTTAGATAACATAGTTTTCTTGTTTATTTTTATACCTCTACTGGTATAATTAGTTCAAGTACATCTTGGAATGCATCCTGTACAAGCCAGAGTGATCGGTTACCAAAAGTTCAAAATAAATGTAATATTGCCGACAAAATATGTAATTTTATATAGTAGGCAATTTTTCTTTGCATTTCACTTACCCAAGTTGAAGGAAGTTCTGCATTCAATCCTGAAATTATGCATGGCAGTTTCACCCAAAGCACAGTTTGAAAGACCCCTGAAACAAAACAAAACGAAAATGAATTTCAGAAAGAGGTTTCACACTTACGTATGCATGTTTTAATTTAGTCCTCCAACGTTAACTCATATCAGAAATAAATGAAATGGGTGAAATGATGCTCAAATGAGCCCAGGGTCCACAGAGCTTTGAGTTACCCCAATTAAACTTTCAGGATAATTGAAAAGTCCGGAAAATACCTTGTCTCGCTGACCGAGATTCGAGTTCGGGACCTCTTGAACGTGAGGCAAACAGGTTACCGAGACGCGCGCGCGGGTGTGTGTGTGTGTGTGTGTGTGTGTGTGTGTGTGTGTGTGTGTGTGAGTGTGAGTGTGAGTGTGAGTGTGAGTGTGAGTGTGAGTGTGAGTGTGAGTGTGAGTGTGAGTGTGAGTGTGAGTGTGAGTGTGAGTGTGAGTGTGAGTGTGAGTGTGTGTGTGTGTGTGTGTGTGTGTGTGTGTGTGTGTGTGTGTGTGTGTGTCCATATTTCCAAGTATAGAATAATAAATAATAATATAGACATAGGTATTTTCATGACATGTTTAATTTCCTGGGAAAATCCCCAGAAGTTTACATTCTGGAAGACATCTGCATAACTGGTAACCCGTAAGAGAAAAATGTGTGCTCGTTAAAACAATTTACATAAAATGTGCCTCTTGTTTTAGAGTGCACCATTTCGGAGATATTTCTCGTTATTTGTTAGAGATTTCTAATACTTAAACTTATCTCAAATGGTAAGTCATTCGCGTTTTATCACTCGTTCATGCAAAGAGAACGGAATTTCAAAGTCAGCAGATAATAATCAGCATTTTAAAGTTTATCGCTTAAAGCTTAACGTATTCAAATATTCGCCTTGCATTTACAAGAAAATTAGCAATAACGTAACATCTGTAGGTGTTTTCCTCCGATTGCATGAAGTAGATAGAGGAATAATTGTTTGTAACAGTAGTTTCTACAGCATTACAGAAAGCAGAGTTATTATTTAGCTTTTGTTTTTAATTTCTCCGCCGGTGATTGAAAAATATTAATATCTCATAGCTAAACTATTTAATGAGGTGTGCCAACTATCAGTTTGGGGAAAACAAGTGTTAGAATGTGAGCTTCTATTTTTTCCTGAACACTTTACACAATGTGAGTGTTATTCTTAATTGCAACACAGTTTAACATGTCTAAAAAGAACAAAGCTCATTATTTTTATCCTATTATTTATAATGAGCTTGCCAACAATAAAAGCCTGGGAAAACATAGTTTAAAAATTAGGAAACTGCTTACTGCATTTCTGACTCTTAAGTTATCTAAAAGTATTTAATGCATATACAGACACCCACTTATTTTCTTTCTGCTCTTGTACACCTAATTTAGTATTCCTGAAGCATTTCCTGAATGTTCTTTCCATGATTTCTTTTAACGCTTCATTAATCGGGTAAGCCTTATTAGACGAGGAATGAACGAAGTGTTTGAAATCTCAAATGATGGAATAATCTAGTTGCTATAAAACAAAGTTTAAATTTAGCTTTAGATGTTTAGTATTTTAAGATTAACCTACTTATTGGTCGTTAAGCGTTGTGATCATTAATGCTATATAGTCGTAATATTAGGCTTTCCAGTAAAACCTAATGCTTAACCTTTGAAAGACTTTCTCTATATACTGAAACTTCACATAACCCCTTGATACGTTATAATATCTATTTATATCAAAGAATACTGTGCCTTTTTTCCGTATTCTTTTCCTTGTCTTCCCGATTCGACGCTGTTTACGCGTGGGATTGCTTCAGATTCCCGACGCTTCTCTCTTTGAGCGCTGCGTGTTTCCAAACGTTTTCCTAACGGTACTGCTTCGAGTCGGGAGGACAGTCTGTGTCTGGTGTCGGACGAATTAAGTTCTTGGGTAAGTGCTCCAGTCTCGCCTGTTGGCTTTAATAATTTTGCCTTAGTGGTCTTTCTGATCGCCTTTTCGGAAGCCTTGCTTTTGTTTTAAAAGGGCAAAATTCTGTCAGTTCCGGGACCAGAAGTTATTATGTTTTCAAGTCCTGGCCTTATAGGCGTGAATGCTTGCTTACGTTTCTGTTAAAGTTAAGTGTTTTCCGGGGTCGTAGGTAACTTGGTTAAATTCTTGTTCCAACACAACTGTTTGTGTTTCCAAGTGCAGCTTGTTAATGATTGTGATGCTTTTGTTTCCCTGTGTTGCTTTAAGGGAACACATATTGTTGAATATTCTGTTATCTGTAAAATTTTACAGTACTGAATTAAAGTTTGTATTGTTAAATGGGGCAACTGTGTGTCAATTCATTGTCTGCCGTTCCCGTAACCTGGACCTCTGTTACGCCTGTAAGTGTTGTAGGCCAGAACCAAGATATACCAGTTTAACCAGAGTTAGGTGTGAAGTGCATGGCCAGTACCTGCCGGCACAATACTTTTCTATTCACGTTAGGTTACTCATTAACTCTCGTAATAATAAACTACAGAAGACCAACACAACTGCTTGTAAATCACGTCAGTTTTGTTAGTATAATATATTTGAAATTACAATAATATTGTTGAACATTTAGGAGGGGAGAAAGAAAGATACAGAGATACCTTAAGACCATTCTTAGGTCATTGATTGGCTGAGGAAAATTCATGATTTTTATAGGGCGGTTCTCGGTAGCCCAAGAAAACTTACCGTTGAAGTAAATATGTCTCTCTAATGTCTTCCATATGTTTACAACAGGAACGTTCTAGTTTGAGACAGATTATAATAAAACGATGGGTAGAAAATAAGACTTGCTCAAGATGATTTATACAAGACCACCTGGTTGTCTGGCGTTTTATGAAAGGAATTTGAATTCGAACGTCGAAATAATTTGCATTTATCTCCTCTGGTTCTTTATGAAATTATGGCAAATTATGGGACCTTATATGAAATTATGGACCTCGATTTCGGAGGTCGCGGATTGAGTGACTTGGGTTCTTCCATACTTTCCCATTGCCGCTACCTAATGCTGGGTTGGATTCTTTGATCCACGGTCGATTTCTCATTTCACGCTCTTTTTATCTTTCAGATTTGGGTTGGTGAAAATCTCCCTTGGAGGTGTTGAGAGCCTTTGGTGGTGAACTGGATGACGGAAGACTCTTGTACGCCTATGAGGTTCCTCTGACTCTGTCCTCTGGCGGCCTGTGATCTTATTCGCCTCATCTCATCCCCCATGGGAGCTGATAGTCCAGAATAGATCCCTGTCAGATCACTGTGAGTGAATTTTCCCCACCACCGTTATTTCAATTATGTAAATAACGCAGCATATGCCCAATCCTCCCTTTTACCCCTTATATCGGTCTCACAATATGTTGCATCAATACATTTTATAAGTATCAGATTGAAAAATATTATGAGTGTGGCGTTTTAATATCGCATGTATGTAGTCACTGTTTGCCAAAATTGGTCAAATAGTAACAGTAAATATCAGTTTGGTAAACATGGTAAGGCTAGCTCTGTGAAGTTGTATGGTGTCTTAATTTTTGGCAATTTCCATAATCTAAATCCGAAATTTAGTACCCTCATTGAACAATCAGTACAATTTTATGTATAATATATAGAAAATAAAGTAAGGGTGGCTTTTAAATTTGGTCTAATATACAATCAAAGCAATAATAATTGGCTTACTTTGGATGTTGTGATGTAACCTCTATTTTTACTAACACCTACGTAACTGTGCATCATTTTATTTTATATAAAGAATCAAAATATGGTAGGGTAATATTTTTTTTCAGTTTTAAGGTAGGTTTTTTTAGGGTTCCTATAAAATAATACTTCAAAGATTCATATAGATATGCTAAAGAATGTTAAATTTTGTGTCAAGGATTGAAAATAGGTATTGTATGTAAGGAGAGCATTTTTTCATATTCTATGATTCAAACTTGTCTGTTTTTTTTTTTTTTTTTTTTTTTTTTTTCGAAAACCTTCCTAAAATATTTTTATAGCTGTTTAATGACATTTGAGGGAAATGTGATCGATTTACCTACAACCCTGCTAAGGTCCCTAAAATAACTCAATTTTAAAACATTAAAACCTTCTATGTATCCCTTAGGATTCGAAGTGTAAAAAATTGGTGCTAATTATTATGTCCAAAAGAAACGTTGATATTCGTATTCAGCAAAACTAGATTGAAATTTGGTTACATGAATATGGAAAATAATCTTCATCTGGCATGAAAAAACAATTTAGACTTTTTATAGACGCTCTTTAACTGCTAGGGATCTTAGTGTCCTATTTAGGGTGTATAAACCGCTTAAATTGCTAAGAGGTTTCTTTTTCTGGCTTGAAGACCTTTACATGCTGTAAATTTACGATACGGGACCACTGGCTTTACTTCCCTTCCAAAGCAAGTCGCAGTACCTAAGAATCTATTTTAAATAATATTATCTGATTTTAATATTAAAAATGTTTTATATATAAAATGATAATAAGTTATAATAATTGTATTATTAAATTAAATAATAAAATTTTAAATAAGTTTAATATTTGATTAATAATAAATTATACTTTTAAATTTTCTTTTTTTAAATGTGTTGTATTAAACTTTGTAAGTTTTAATTGGAAGTGGAAATTAATTTTGTGTAATAAATTTTTTCTTGGTTTTAAATTTTAATTGTGATATTAATTTTATAAATAATATTTTAGGAAGTTAAAATTGTAGGTGTATATATATATATATATATATATATATATATATATATATATATATACTATTCTTACAATTCATTATAATTTAAAAAAATATTATTAACAGAATTGTATAACATTTCAAAATTACTATAGTAATTTACTATAGTAATTTTGAAATGTTATACAATTCTGTTAATAATACTTTTGTTTTTTAAATTATAATGAATTGTAAGAATAGTTTATAAATTCTTGAAAATTAGGCAAATTAATAATTTCCATTTCTAAATTTTATGGTTGGTAATTAATCAATCTGTAATGGATAGTTTTGTTTGGTTAAATAGTAGTTGCTGGATGCCAGTACCAATGGTGGCCGCCGGCTACCGGCGGCAAAATATTACTATGGAGAATTTTAAAATATAGTTTAGTTAACTGGAATACCAGTTGTGTTACTGGAAACCAGTAATATTGTATTTTTTTAATATTTTAAGCATGTTTGAAATTTTTGCAAAAAAAAATTAATTTATTAATTTTGAAAGGGATAGATTAGAAAAAATTAAAATTTTAATTATATTTTTGAAATTTAATTTATTTTTATGCGTGTTTATTTTTAGAAATGTGGTGTAGATTTGTATGTTTGAGAGCGTATGTTTTAAAATGTTTTAAATTCTTTTTATTTTATTATTTTTCTATTTGTTTAGTTTTTATTTTTTTATTTATAATCTGTAAATTGTGTATGTCTTGTATATGTTTTTGATCTTTAAATAAACGAATAAAAGTCTGAGTATTTACCCCGGATTAAGAAATTAGGTGCCGGGATATAACATGCAGATTTTTATTATATTTTTATTTTTTTAGTACCTAAGGATCTTTACGTCCGAAAAAATCTATTACCCTCTGACAGGTGTGAACCTACGACCCTGGGAACCAGAAACTAGCATGTTACCCAAAGGACGATTCACCTGGTATGCTTAAATAACATGAACTTTTGGAATGTATCCGAATTCTGATTGTTGAGTTATGGCTGTTTCTCTCTCTCTCTCTTTCTCTCTCTCTTTCTCTCTCTCTTTCTCATACACAATTATGCACTCAATCTCTCCTGTCTCTCAAAACTTTTACTATGAGTTAATAGTTATTTGAGGGACTTGCCAGGTATGTTGTTTATGAGCCAGTGAAAAAATTTAATGCACGAGGCGTTACGCCGAGAGCTTAAATTCCAAGAACATGATAAACATCAAACCTCCTAATTTTATCTGTTAGGTACCTAAAAAAATCGAATTGAACCGTTAATTTTAATTATCCAATGAAACCAGAATAATAAAATATATCTCTGTACATTGCAGATGTCGTACTTTTGTTTCCTGTTTTTCAGATAACCAAAGAGAACTTGAACATCGTACTAAGCCATCTAAGAGGTAATAGATAATCAAAGAGATTATAATATAATGCCTTTGACACTATATTGCAGTAGGAGTTCCAGAAGAATAATGCGTTTTTATCTCGCAAATTCAGGTCTGGGGCGCAGCTGGAAGAATTCACCTCTACAAACTTCTAATACTTCAGAACCGATAGCTTCGAGTAGCAACAGCTGCCGAATGGTACATTGCTAATGAAAACATCCATTCAGACATATTCTTTCCCAAACTAAATGACTATATCCTCAACCTCTATCACAAATTCTATTTCCGTCTTCCCTACAGCTTCAATCAACTTGTCCGAGCCCTCGGGGAATATGGCATCGACTCCCGGGGAAACCTATAAGCGTCCAAGGCTCACCTTAAGCACATCATAAACTCAATGGTCTCCTATAATTAACAACATATCACTCTTTCATTCTACAACTTGTGATACTTCATGAAAAATAAACCACTATCTACTCGCCGTATATTATTATAAATCCATCACAACGCCAGTAAGGGACAGTGTCCCGAAATAGCAAAACGTCGAAGGCTCCTTGTCCTTGTGAAGGATGACCCTTCAACGACACCTTTATGCTGATATCTCACAAATTTTAACTTTATTCTTTTGCTTGACATGTTACATTGACTCTGTCAGAGATAATTGGACTCTTTGCAGAGACTGTTCACGTCTAACAGTAAAAAAGCCCATTATGTGTTTCAAATGGGATGATGTTTTCCTTGAGTGAGTAATCAATCGGAGTCCTGCGGTGTTGTCGTATTGCATTCCGCCTATGTGGTACTAATACAAAAATTCAGATTTTGCAAAAGCTGATCCATGAGGAAGGAGAGAGTAGTGTGTTTAACATAACCGTAAAACCCCAAATTTTTAGCTCAAATAGCTATCCTAATACAAATCAAATACTATTATACTATAACAATGCATTGCGACGTAAGCACTGTAATGAATATCATTATTGGTTGGCATGTATGCAAGTACGTATATTTGAAATTGCTCAGAACTGAAACGTAAACATTTGACATGACGTGATACAATAATTACTTTGAATAAGACAAGGTGTTTGTTAAATTCGATGAGAGGAAACAATACACTTCCTGCACGTCTGGCAGAACGGGACTGGTCACATTATATCTTAGTTTATGAATGGTTCGTAATCTCTATTTACTCTACAGAGTTCAAAGCAGTATTATTCAGTTACTCTTCCGTGTAAAAAAACCACGAACAAGTGTATCAGTTGGATCAATGAGGCTCGATCCACCTCCCTCTTAGCACTGCCAGAACAATCCAATTAAGTTAATGTGAGCTCAAATTATGTTGCCAACAGAAATAATATTTTTAAACTGACTGACGAACGACTTATTCACGAAGAATCTGACAAGGGACACAACAAGACTCGGAAAACTGCGTGAGACATCAGATAAACTACAAGAAGACGACTTTTGGAAAGAAATAGCACGATATTTCGAAGCTATCATCATAAATTTGCAGTACTCAGATGATGAAGATAATGGCAATGACGAATTATCTCCTAACGTAAGTAATATTCACAGTTATATGGATGCGCCGCTGGCATTTTCGTTGATTAGAAAAATAAGTAATTCATAAATTATAATTAATTTTTAAATATATATTTAAAACATATGCGTAATATACATGTTGCAATTGTGATTTCAACAACTGAATTATTATAAATTTTGGAAAATTCAGTATGCGTTCCCTTAAATTTAGCGCCAAGAAGACTTTCAAGTGTGCGATAGGGAGGGAAATATAAAAAGAGTGGGAATAAGGTGGCAACGCTGAAGGCTATGACGCATTTAATTCGCTACAGGGGAGAACTCTTGCCATTTGAAACACACAATAGTTTTCAGTAACAAAAGTATCGCATAATGATAATGGCGTATAAATTCAAATTTTTGACTGGAACATAATGCTTATCTTATATACTACAGGTAAATGGTATAGAAACTAACTATGGACCCAGTAAGGTACTTGTGTTTTTTATTACTATCCTTGCTACGTAGGTTTTAACATCATAGTTTATTGTATTTTTATAAAACCCCAGTTATTACTGATATTGATATTTATTTTGTACAGTTTCCATTACATTTTCACTAAAATAACTAACATCGAACAAGCACTATTATACATCCTGTACAAATATATGAAATTGCTGACCCTAAGGTTTACTCACTGCTTCAGGTCCCCTGGCCATAAGCCTTTGGTTTTCCTGAGCAGCTTGTTGTCATTTCTTCCTGACCTTCGCTTCTTTTATCCTAATCCACTTTTCTCTTAACCTATATAAGAATTCTCCTATACATCTATTTTTCTCTTCACTCATTCCCGTTAACATACATAATGCCACTACGTCTTTGCTCACGCTGTCCCAACTCTTACCCCATATTTTTCACCTGCAATTTCTTAACTCCTTACATTCTACCAGGTAAAGAACAGTGTTCTCTTTATCTCCACAAAATTCACATATCCCTACCTAATTACTTCTCAACCCTTTTAGATATATTATTCCTACTCTCATCCATGCTATGCCTTCTCTTCCAATTTTGTCACATTGATCTATATATTTTTACCTACCCCATTCTGTCTTTAATTGCTTAGAAAATTTCAAAGATTTCTTTTCTTCTATACTTTCCCAAATCTCCTGCCTATTCGCGTCTTATACTGCGGTTCTAAAAACCGCTTTGATTTGACTCCTCTGCTCTCCATAGGTCCCCCATGTCTATCTTCGATACCATATTTCAAATTCCGACCACCAACTATTTGGTTCTTTATGCTTTTCTGTTGCTTCATGCACAGATTCAATAATTCCCCTTTCTGCCCTATAATACACTTATACAAGAATTTCGGTATTCTTTCTTTTATTATTCCCCTCCTTTTTGTATTGCCTAGCTCTAGTAATGCCACTTCTCTTGGTTCCAATTTTGGCAGTCCTAGCAGTTCTTTGCAAAACAGTCCATACATCTGGTCTAATTGTGTACCTATCTCTGATGTGCCCTATACCTCCACTGCATACATTGTTCTAGCTTCAACGACCGCTTCACACATTCTTTCTAACCATCAAACTGACATCTCCAATTTATGTTTACGTATTCTTAACTCTGTCATTGCCAACCTGCCATTAGCTACCACTTTTCTGGCTTGTCCCAGTCATTAAATATTCATCGTTACTGTGTATTATATAATTCGGAGATAATTTCAGAGTAATTAAAGTAAACGTATTTGATACATTTTATTTAACTGAGTCTACGAAATCCTACCGAATACGACAAATAGAAGGAAATACAGCTGAAGCATAACTTGAAATTTCTTAGTTATTTTCAAACATTGTTGTTATTAACAAATGTTTATAAAATACCTACTAGGTTGCAGTAAGTAAACAGTTGAATCTATCTTTATGACTTGCTCACATGCATTCTATATACGTAGGTATACGGGTTGCCACTATTAACTATCTTCTAAAACTGCTGGTAGACATATAAGCTGCTCTTTATGTTCTGAACAATATGCTAATTACGTTAAACGTACCGCCTGAGATATTACACCGGGTTAGGCCGATGTAATTAATAAAAGCTCCCCATTGTTGCGCAGTATGATACTTCTCAATCCTACACACAGAGGCTCTTGGTATAAACTCTTGACGCTCCTGATGCTAACGAACAAGAAGGGTGGGGGAAGAAAGTCAGTCTCCTAGGGAAATAACACGGACGTATTTCTATAAATTAAACTACGTGGAGCCAGTTCCCGCTGCCAGTTTGATATGTGATATTAAATATATTCCTCCGACTTGCACATTATGGTTGTTACACGTTTCATAAACTTTATTTGAACACAACACCAAAACTTCAGCATGTAGCACGAAAAACATACGTTCCTAATTTATATGGCTTCGTGCTCAAGGTCATGGCAAGGCTCTTGTACTCTGCAGGATAAAAGGAATTTACTTCTATCTCTCAGTGTCGGTGTGACCGTGGGTCATTCCATGAAAATGCAACATCTTTGCAGAAAGTTATTTTATTATTTATAGTATTATATAAAATGAATACAAAATGCCACCTTGGTAGGAGAGAACGTGGTAAAATGTACCGTAGTAAAATTCTACACAGCAATTTACATTGTATATTTATAATAATTATAGAGACAGGGTCAACTGTACACTAAGTTCACTGGATTATTCATACATTGAACCTTATAGTTCAGTTTCAAAGGCGAAGGAGGAGGAACTGAGGTGTGCAGCATAAAAAGAAAGATTTTATTTACTCAATTACATACAGAGATAGTATTACATTTCAAACAATGGAATGCCGAGGATTAACTGAACTGAACTCCATACTTTACGGAGGGAATCGACACGACAAACCCAAACTCGATCTCTTATATCTATATCCCCAAATGGAGACACCCACAGAAGGAAGGATGACGCGAGAGGAGATAGAGTGGAAGTTCCGAGGAGTCACACGGTGCAGAGAGCATGGTCCATACAACTTGCAAATTGGAAACTCCTCCTGCAAGTCAGCACAACGGACATCTAAACCTTCTAGGGTTCAGGAACAGCCCTACCACGTGACGGGTTCGGAGACCGGCAATCATCTTACAAAGGAGGAAGTCTTTACTCAAAGCTGTAAGGGTTATTTCGTATTTTTTCATATACGGGATACGTCTAGAAAGTAAGATCTGTTTGGCAATAAAATTAAATTGTGTACAGATAGAGAAACATTATTTATTGCACAAAATTCTACAACTCTTAAACTACTTTTCCACATAACTGCCGAAATTTTGCAGGCATTTGTCATAGCGAGGCACAAGTTTTTTTTATACCTTCTTTATAGAAGTTTTCCGCCTGTGTCTTCAACCAGTTGGAAACATTTTCTTTCAACTCTTCGTCATTGTTGAAGTGTTGACCGCCAAGGAAGGATTTGAGATGCAAAAACAGGTGAAAGTCGTTTGGAGCGAAGTCAGGGCTGCACGGGGGGTGGTCAAACACGTCCCAGCCAAATCCCTGTGGGGTCAAAAACTGAAGTACACTACCCATCCGTTTTGTTTTGAGTTGATCAGTAAGAATCTTTGGCATCCAACATGAGCAAAGTTCACGAGATTTCAGTTTTTCGGTAACAATTTCATGAACTAGTGATCGTGAGATTTGGGGAAATTCCATAGCGAGAGCACTAATTGTAAACTTGCGATTTTCCTGGATCTTGTCATCAATCGCGTGAACCAGTTCTTCTGTAACCAAAGACGGACGCCCACTTCGTTCTTCATCGTGCACTTCAATACGTCCTTCTTTGAACTGTCGGACCCATCTTCTCACCATTGTATCACTCATCACATTATATCCGTAAACATCGTAAATTTGCCAATAAATTTCAATTGGGTTCAGTTTCCTAGCATTCAAAAAACGAATCACAGATCTGATTTCACAAGCGGCGGGATTTTCAATCAACACCAACATTATAAACAAGCACAACAAAGCGTACGTGGCTGACAGCGATCTCACAGTGGCGCACGTTTGTTCTCCTTGATACAGAGCGTCTACCGCGCATTAGCGGAGCTGCGATCGCAGCGCTGCTGCAGAGGTAAATTGAAACAGAACTTACTTTCTGGACGCCCCTTGTATTTTTGAATTTGTTCTGGATTGTTCTAGAAAATGTTACTTGTATAAAGTAGAATGTAAAACTGGGTAGTCCATAGAATGCTACAGCTTACGTAACAGTGTTCCTATTGGTTATTATAATAATGTGATTACGTAATGTTGTGACGTGCACCAATAGGATAAAAGTAATTTAGATTTTCTACAAACGTCGTGCACAGAGATTCAAGACTGTGCAGCTAGCTTTGGAGTCATTCTGCATAAGATCATCACGTGTAAAGACGTGTATTCTTTGGTGCCGATCTGAAAGTCAGCAGAAGCTTAAAGTGCAACGATGCTGTATTAATCGTTTTATAAAAGGACATAATCTACAAAGTTTAACATTGTGATAACATATATTAATGGTTTTTGCGAAATAATTTCCAAGCTTTTTAAAGAAGAGAAAAGTTTCTATTATTTTCTACCATGACAGCATAAAAGTTATCCTCACACCGATACTGTGGCCAGAGATAAGACTCATTGCTTCAGAGCGCCGAGGCATACATCCACAAAGGTTCTTCAAGATCGACACAAAAGGTGAGAGTAACCATCCACTAACATCACGCGTATTTTGCGCGAATTATACTGTTACAAAGTATGTAATCCTGCCATGCACCGCCGAGACACCCGCCGACACTTCTACCCTGAAAGAGGCCATCAGATGAGAGATGATATGAAATGATAGCGGAAATGAAATGGAGGAACAGGAAATTCGGGAGATGCAATTAACCTACCCAACATTCTCCTGGCGACCCGGGAAAGCCCCCGAAGAAACCCCTGGGACATGTAGGCCAGTCACGGGAATCGAACCCGGGACTCCCGAACGCGGGCCTCATACCAAAGCGCCTGAGGATTAACGGAAAGCACACGATTTATCATCACCTGAACAAACAGACACT
>CM060949.1:67663835-67669185 GCA_030765055.1 Mantis religiosa
CCAATAGTAACCCTGATTTCTTCGATGGCCATATGGGTTTTTCCTAAAGGCATATTATATATATATATATATATATATATATATATTCTGGAAATGACAGTCGTATGTTTACTCCACATGGAATCTCAGTTGCCAAAGTTCCAACTTCCGTTGATCTGTTTCATTACGTGCAGAAATCCATCGTGTGTCACAATGTGGACACCGTGGGAGGGAAATGCAGTGGTAAATGCAAATGAAATAGTAGATAACTTTCATTCAAGTGAAAATAATCCAAGTGAAGACAATAGTGTGAATGAATTGGAAAGTGTTGCTGGGCCGAGTTATGTTAGTGGAGAAGCCTCAAAAAACAGTTATAACGGGAACTCTTTCTAAGCAAATTCAAGCGCTTGTTTTGAGCACATAAATATGTCGTGAAAAATAATCTTGGTAACCTGCGAAAATTCTGCGTATTCACAGAAATACAGTAAGAAAAATTTTAACGAAAGGAATACCAAAGACGCCGATCAAGTGTGAAAACAAAAGGAAACGTTTCTCTAAAGTAGATAATTTCATATGCGATTTAATTCGCCAAGAAATTTACAAATTCTATGCAAAATGGAGAGCACCCACCTTAGATTAATTGGTTGCACATTTGCAACAAATTTGTAGTTTTCAGCCCGGGTTCGATCCCAGGCGACCGCAAAGTGAGATTTGTGGTGGACAACACGGCGCTGGGGCGGGTTTTCTCCGGGATCTCCGGTTTCCCCCGCCATCTCATTCCACCGGTGCTCCATCTTCATCTCGTGTATCACCAGTGTCACCGCCTGCGGTGCCGTATGTAGTAAAAGCGGGCGTTAAACACTACACATTTCATTTTATGGACACTGCACTTTGCGTGGCCTCCTAAAGGAGCTGGGTTTCAAATACCGCACTTTGAATAACTTAAGGGTTATTATGGAATCCAGTAGAATTGAAGCCTAAGGAAGTTTCGCAGTATTGAACATAGACGAAACCTCGTACGATTCCCATGACGTATCGAGAAAGGTTGCAACCTTGGAGAAAGGACTGGAAGAAGGAGGGTCTGTGTTGTAAAAAGATTATAAGGGTTCGTCAAAGAAGGCGGCCGAATTGCACACGCGTTAACTAAACAGACTTTACAAGAGTAAGTAACGAATGTCACGTGAGTGCACATATCCAACATCTCTCTTCTCTCCCCCTCTCTAAGTTTGTATGTGAACAGCATAACTCAAATCAAAATGTCAAAAAGGAACTAAATTTTGTAATTAGGTTCACCGTTGTTTAAGGATGTGACAGATAGGTTTTTAATAAATTGCCCCTTAAATGGAAAAATGTTGAAACATTTTCATTTTTTTTTCAGAAACCCCTCAAACGATTTTTATTAGATATCACATAACAAATGTATTACTCGAAACAAATAGCTCGAGATTTGTTTATGTGTGGCGGTAGTAGGAACTAGGCGTGTTGTGATTGCTGGCTATAGGCTATTAATCTATATTAAGTTATTAATCAAGTTGTTATCCGTGGTGTGACGCATGACCACCGCAGTACAGTGTAGTGTCGTATCACAAAGTAGGTATCTCTAAAAATAATTGTTAAACATGGAAATTTTAAAAAAGTTGCCTGGGAAGGTTGTTAAGTCCCAAAACAGAAGAATTACTGAGAATTTTTTCAGTTCCGCACGGAGGAAAAGCAAAACGGTCTAGTTCTTCCTTTGTTAGGGCAGTGGTTACAACGGCTACGGCAGAAAGAAAATCTGACACCACAATAAAAAGAATAGTAAAAGAGTTTCAAAAAGATAGTATTTCAGATACACGAGTTAGGCAAAGCAACATAATCGGAAAAAGAAGATTCAAATGGACTGTTTTGATAAGTGTGTCGTTCGCAGAACGTTTTTAGACTATTATGAAGTGCGTAAAGAAATTCCAGAAGTTAAGAAGTTATTCTATGCAGTAAATACGAAAATTAATTTTGGTGGTGGACACAAAACATTCTGTGAATATTAAAGGAAATGGGATTTAGTTTTTAAAAAAGTATAAGAATATGCGGCAGATTTTAGTGGATCGTCACGATATAGACTGCCACGTTATCACTGCGATTTAAACTCCATTGATCTGATATAGAATGTCATGAAGCAAAAAATAGCAGAAAAGTGTGTGTTCTATGACTTCAAACGCACTTAAACGACTAACCAGACAGTGTTTGAAACACAACACTGAAGAGGATTGGGTAAATGTGTGCATCAAAATTAAGTCCATAGAGTAAGAATACTGGCATCGAGATGCTTCTATGGAAGAATAAATAGCATAGCATCAGTGTGGATTTCGATAGAACTGATGAAGGGCTAGAGGAAGCAAATAACTTAAGCAGGTTTTATGAATTCCAGAGATGACAACGCCAGTTCTACAGACACAATATCCGATATCAATCCATTAGTCGACATCGCCACAGATGGAAGCTCTGAAACGGCAAGTGAAACGGATATGCAGGAATTGGAATCGACACACCAGAATTAAATAAGTTGATTTTGTTCTGCTCCATAGCGTCTGCTTTCAATAATGTACGTATTTTTGTGACAGGCTGTTCACCTCTGATGGCCAGCCGTGCGATGTAAACAGATAACTTCGCCTCCATTGCCAAGGAGGCGAAATGAAATGAAATGTGTAGTGTTTAACGCCCGCTTTTACTACAAACGGCACCGCAGGCGATGACACTGATGATACATGAGATGAAGATGGAGCACCGGTGGAATGAGATGGCGGGGGAAACCGGAGATCCCGGAGAAAACCCGCCCCAGCGCCGTGTTGTCCACCAAAAATCTCACTTTGCGGTCGCCTGGGATCGAACCCGGGCCGCCTTGGTGAGAGCCAAGCGGTCTAACCACTGAGCCACGGCCCGGCCTACCAAGGAGGCGAAGGATAGGAATACCAGGTAGTGAATAATAACGCTATCTTAGTACAGCACTAGTTTATTCCGAACATACATACAAATATAATAATACACTTAACCTCAATGAGGTTTAAGAGAAAGATATTCCTCCACATCCAATCTCCAAGGGGATGACAAGTTGGACGGGTCGTGTGATCGGGCCTCCATCTGCGGTGTGAAATCTAGCTGTTCTAATGTTGCCATCCCTTCCTTCATGCAGTTCAACTACCCGGCCTTTCTTCCACATATGCCTTCGACGGACTGGTTCGTGGATGAGAGCGACATCTCTCATTTTAAGCTGGGGAGATTTTTTCTGGGGTTTTCGGACCTCATGATAACTCCTCAGTTGAGTGAGGTATTCCCTGGACCATGGTTTCTATATATTGTGACTTTTTGGGTTCGTAGAATTAAAAGGCCGAGTTGCAGAAATTAAAAATCTCCTTTATTTTCGTCGAAATACACTGTTCAATTCTCACGTAACAAAATTACATCACATATACAACACCAAGGTCGATGACAGTAAAACAGCTTACTCAACTTCCACTGTTGACAACACTCTCGTTACATGTCTTTACAACAACTCTTGTTACACAACAACTGCTCTTTGCGAGCCGTCACTTCCTTAAGTACCTAATTCGTAGCTCTAGATGGTTCTAAAGCCAGCCAGAAACCGAACAATCTCTATCAGTCCAGAAATTTCCAAATCATTCTATCACATTCTAGAAGCGTAACTTAATCTATACCGGCGAGACCTTTACCTCAGTTATCGTTGCCCGCCGGCGCCCGCTTACAATAGCACCGCTATCATTAACTGCTCAGCAAGGCGCATTATTGCCATGAAACTATATCCGCCGACTGTCCTCTTATTTGTGCCGAAACTGTTATGCCTGTTGCCGTGACAATATCTTCTGCCAACTTCTGCTGTCTTCTGAATTCTCTTGTTAGCAAGACGCTCGTCCTAGGCTCAGGTCCACTGGTTATTGTTCTTAGTTTTGCTCCACAAAGAAAGTGTGCTAGTGTCAGTGGTTCAGAACCTGCTTCTTCTCCTTGCTTTATAGGCCTGGTGTTTCAGAGCTGCTTCGGTCATTATCAGGACGGTGTTTAGGCCTTCCTCCGTAACTTGGGCTGTGCCTAATACTTTCCTCAGGCAGCGTTTAATGGTCCCGACTATTCTCTCGCACTACCTCCCCACTAAGCAGCCCAAATGTTAGGATAGGAATACCAGGTAGTGAACAATAAGTACAGCACTACTTTATTCCAAAGAACATACATACAAAGATAATGCACTTAATCTCAATGAAGTTCAAGAGAAAGATATTCCTCCTCAGTATCTTCCTAAATGTTCCGGATAATATAATAAGTACTTGAATATTCTGAGAACAGCCTCTGAAGAACTCTTGTTATGTTTTGAACTTTCAAATGTTAATATTTTCTCAAATCTCACATTTTTGCTAAGTATGTGTACGTCCTGGTCAATGCAAAGAGAATGAAATTTCAAAACCATCACATAGCCATCAACTTTTAAAAGAACGTAAACTCGCTTAGTCTACTTATTCATTTAATCCCTTATATACTAAACGAAATATTCTATAAGATATTTTCTGCAAACGTTTATCTGAACTAGGATGATGGAGATAGAGAAATAAGCGTTTGTAAGAATAGTTCATACAAGAGTAGAAAATAGGAATGCGACATTAAATTATTTCATTTTTGTTTTAATTTCTATGGTCGCAACAGCAGTAGCTTTGCTCTCTCTCTCTCTCGCGCTCTCTCTCTCTCTCGCTCGCTCTCTCTCGCTCTTCTCTCTCGCTTCTCTCTCTCGCTCTCTCTCTCTCGCTCTCTCTCTCTCGCTCTCTCTCTCTCGCTCTCTCTCTCTTCGCTCTTCTCTCGTCTCTCTCTCTCGCTCTCTCTCTCTCGCTCTCTCTCTCTCGCTCTCTCTCTCTCGCTCTCTCTCTCTCGCTCTCTCTCTCTCGCTCTCTCTCTCGCCTCTCTCTCTCGCTCTCTCTCTCTCGCTCTCTCTCTCTCGCTCTCTCTCTCTCGCTCTCTCTCTCTCGCTCTCTCTCTCTCGCTCTCTCTCTCTCGCTCTCTCTCTCTCGCTCTCTCTCTCTCGCTCTCTCTCTCTCGCTCTCTCTCTCTCGCTCTCTCTCTCTCGCTCTCTCTCTCTCGCTCTCTCTCTCTCGCTCTCTCTCTCTCGCTCTCTCTCTCTCGCTCTCTCTCTCTCGCTCTCTCTCTCTCGCTCTCTCTCTCTCTCGCTCTCTCTCTCTCGCTCTCTCTCTCTCGCTCTCTCTCTCTCGCTCTCTCTCTCTCGCTCTCTCTCTCTCGCTCTCTCTCTCTCGCTCTCTCTCTCTCGCTCTCTTTCTCTCGCTCTCTCTCTCTCGCTCTCTCTCTCTCGCTCTCTCTCTCTCTCTCTCTCTCGCTCTCTCTC